>BLBF01000065.1:16409323-16438820 GCA_015471245.1 Laticauda colubrina | reverse complement strand
AGAAATCGCAAGTTATATCTCAAAATGGCAGGTAAAACTCAATTTAGCACTAATACATAACTTTTGAAGCAGAGCTCGGATTTGAAAAGTAACTTCATTTTCTTGTTCTGCAGGGTGGGAAACATTGTACAACCACATGGTTTTCGACTGCGATCTTTCCCTGAAGAGTTATCACAAGACATGTTTTGAAATGGAAGCTATAACTTAGAGGAAGATTTTAAAACAAGAAGACCAAAGAATACCTGATCAAGAAATATCATTGAGAATCAAGAAAGATCAGGAGGCACCAGAAATAATAAAGCAGCAAATAACAGCAGTAGCCAAGAAGATTAGAAGATATGAAATTCAAATTGCAAATTATAGGCAGAACCTCCAATTTCAATCCAATCAGAAACATTTCTATAAACTCATCAATGTAGAAACTGCAGTGAATCAGACAATAAAGAATGTCAGTGATGCAGTGTTAAGAGCCTGTCACATAGGCCGACGGATGCAAAAATTATTTAAAAAGGACACAGCGGAGGAGAAAATTTTCTATCCGTTGTTATCCGCTCTCAAAAGTGCCCCGAATTTGCATAAAGAGAGCGGACAACAACAGAAAGGAACGGACAGGGGGAAGACATAGCCAGGATGTAAAGCGGATGCTCCACGGAAGCCTAGCGGATGGAAGCAGATGAAAGTGAATGGCACATCTGCAGGGCTTCTGGGGGAGCACAGCGAAGCAGACGTGCAGCAGATGGAACGGATGCAGAGTGGATGCATAGCGGATGACGTGGATGCAGAGCGGAGGCCTAGTGGATGCCTAGTGGATTCAAAGCGTTCACTGCGCATGCGGGGAGGATGCATTGCATCAACCCCATGGATATAAAAGGATGTAGCTCACAAGCAGATCACCATTCAGAGGAAAGACCTGCTCCCAGACACATCTCCAGCCAACAACCATGGGGAAGAAGAGGAATCCTGTGCTAACTGCTGCCAGCCCTGGGAAAAAGGACAGGGCCACCATCCCACCCCCTGGCCCTGACTCTGCTGGTGCTGGGGCTTCTGCTGGCGCTGCTCCTGGTGCTGGTGCTTCTGCTGGTGCTTAATCTGCAGGCGCTGCTTCTGGTGCTGGTGCTTCTGCTGGTGCTTACTCTGCTGGCGCTGCTACAGCTGCTGGTGCTTCTGCTGGTGCTTAAGGCCCTGTCACACTGCCCAACGGATGCAAAACGTTTGTAAAAAGGACACAGCGGATGAGAAAAATGTTCCATCCGTTGTTATCCACTGTCAAAAGGGGCAAAAATTTGCATAACCAGAGCGAACAACACGGAAAGTAACAGACGGGGGGAGGACGCAGAGCGGATGGAAAACAGATGCAGAGCGGAAGCCTAGTGGATGGGAGCAGATGAGAGCGGATGGCACATCCGCTAGGCTTCCGGGGGACCTCAGCAAAGCGGAAAGGATACAGTGGATGCACAGCAGACGCCGAGCGGATGAAGCGGATGCACAGTGGATGCACAGCGGTTGAAGCGGATGCAGAGCGGAAGCCTAGCGTATGCACAGCAGAAGCCTAGCAGAAGCAGAGTGTTCACTGCGCATGCGGGGGGGATTTATTTCGTCAGCCCCGTGGATATAAAGGGAAGCAGCTCAGAAGCAGGTCACATATTCAGAGGAAAGACATGCATCCAGACACAGCTCTCCAGCCTGCCTGCCTGCCTGCCTGCCTGCCTGCCTGCCAGCCTTGGTGCCAGCCTTCATGCCAGCCTGCCTGTCAGCCTCCATGCCAACCTTGCTGTCTGCCTGCCTGCCAGCCTCCCTGCCAGCCTTGCTGTCTACAAGCCTTGGTGACTGCCTGCCTGCCAGCCTTGTTGCCTGTCTGCCTGCCAGCCTTCCTGCCAGCCTTCCTGCCAGCCAGCAACCCCACAACCTTGGGGAAGAAGAGAAAGCCTCAGCCATCTGCTGCCAGCCCTGGCAAGAGGGACAGGGCCACCCTTCCTCCACCTGGCCCTCACTCTGCTTCTGCTGGGGCTTCTGCAACACGGGCTCGCTCTTCTGCGGCTGGGGCTTCTGCTGCTTCTGCTTCTGGAGGAGCTGATGATGCTGCTTATGGTGGTGGTGCTTCTGCTCGTGCTTACTCTGCTGATGCTGCTTCTGGTGGTGGTGCTTCTGCTGGTGCTTATTCTGCTGAAGCTGCTCCTTGTCCTGCTGGTCCTGCTGGTCCTGCTCGTGCCCCTGGACTTGCTCGTCCTGCTCGTCCTGCTGGTCCTGCTCGTGCTCCTGGTTCTACTCATGCTCCTGGTCCTGCTGGGGCTCCTGGTGCTTACTCTGATGCTGCTGATCCTGGTCTTGCTGGTGCTGGTGCTGGTGCTGCTGGTGCTGCTGCTGATGATGATCCTGCTGGTGCTGCTGCTGCTGCTGGTGTGGAGGAGCAGCCCCTACAACCTGGAAACCCCTCTGATGAGGGCCCATCTGGTCCTGCCAAAGGGAGGAAGAGTCAGACGCGGGAACGGGAGAGGAAGCACTGCTCCATTGAGGTGGAACATGAGGATGAGGTGCTGGAGTGGCTGAGAGAGAATGACTATCTGTGGCAGAAGGGACACCGGCTCTACAGGGACACCAAAAGGAAGCTGGCTGCTTGGAGAGAGAAGGCGGAGAGCCTGGGCTACACATCGGATGTGCTCCTCAGCTGATGGAAGCACATGCACACCTGGTATGGGAATCTGCATCTCAAGAAATCAGGCCAGGCCACGGTAAAGCTGACGGACAGAGAGACCTACGTCATGGCCAGGTGCAACTTCCTGGAGGGTGAGATCCGCCACCGAGGAGCAGCAGCAGCCCCTCTCATGGCCCTCTCTCTCTGGCATCCTGCTGAGAGCCAGTCCTCTTCCAGCCGAGTGTCATCTCCTGTCTCCAGGCAGGTTTCTGTGGAGCATCCCACGGCGGAGAACCCACGGACAGCTGTTTTAACCATGGTGGAGCACGTGGGGGACTCCCTGGTCCAGTGGGAGAAAGGAGACAGCATGTCCACCACAGCCCTACCTACATCCACCCCCAGCTCCACCTCCACAGAAAGGCAGAGAGCCAGATAGGAGGGGCAGAGCCACACTGTCCTGCTGGAGATCAGGGACACCATCCGCACCAGCATAGATCTCCTCTCTCAGCTGGTCAACACTGATTCCTCATCCTCCAACCGCAAGCCCTTCCTCACCGATGTCAACCAGACCCTCACGGACATGGCGGAACCCTAGTACCAGGTGGTGAAGGACCGTATCACCGAGCTGCTTCACAACCCTCCAGACCCAGAGGAATCTGCTCCCACCCAATCCAGGCCTGCTCCTCCACCCCAGGTGATGTCCCTCCCATTCCAAGGCTTTCCACAGGCCCTCACCTACCAGGGCTATGGCTACCAGGAGGTCCAGCAGCACAGGCAGCAGCCCTTCCCAATCCAGGCACAGAGTCATCGGACGATACCGTTGCCACCGGTTCCACTGATGCCACCGATGCCACCCACGACACTGATGCCACAAACGCCACCGATGCCACCCATGCCACAGATGCCACCCACGCCAGTCCTCACCCAGCTGCAGACCAGACAGCCCCACTACACTGCTCCTTCCTCCACCCCACAGCCAAGCCCGGCCTCAGTACATCTGTCCTCGGTACTGGGGCTGACACCCCATGGAATGGAGGAAGGAACTCTCAACATAACGGAGCTGAGCCAGCTGTCCGAGAGCTTCCTCAACACACCGTCACCTGTTGTCCTCTCGGGGCCAGGCTCCCCAATGATGCTTCAGACCATGACTCCAGCACCAGCCACCTCCACAGCACCTGGACCCTTCATCCCTGAGACTGGGCACACCTCTGAGTGACAGAGAAGAGTGCCAGAGACTGGGTGGCTACCTGTAGACTTTATTTGGACACTTGACTTGGGTCATTTTTCTTTTACAGCTTGTTATTAATAAAGATTATCTTTGCTTCACACACTTGCTTCATTTATTTTTGTAAATAAAGTCTTGGTGGAAACTTTTAGAAATGGTTTAAGCCTTTGCATGCTTGTGGGATGGGTAAGGATAGCAGTGGGATGGGCAGGGATACCTGTGGTATGGGTAATAGCTGTGGGATGGGCAGGGATACCTATGGGATGGGTAATAGCTGTGGGGATAGATAAGCCTCCAGTGCAATCAAAGTGGGACTGTATGGTCCACCCTCCCAGGTGGCACACCTATGGCCCTTCATTATCAGTACTAATGTAATCATTGATCCACACATGTCAACATGAATGCAACTTTTTATTCAATGCCCTGTTCATTGTAGGCCCACCCAACATACATGGCCCAATCTCATCTGTGTGATGAGACAGGCTGAAGGAAGCATCCATTAATCATCTACCATCCTGTCTTGCCACTCCACTGCTCCAGCTGGGGAGTTGCACCAGTGTTTCAGGAGGTTGTGCTGCTTCTTCCCTTCACATGAGGCTCAGTTGGGGCCTTGCACATCCTCAGTGTCTATCAGGTTTTGCCCTTGCCTCCATTCCCAAAGCTCCATGTCCCCATTGCCTTGTTGGAGGTCCACGAGCCTGTTCTGCAAGACTGGGTAGCGGGTGCACATGAGATTTTGCAGGATGCAGTAAGCTTCCACGATCCTCCTCATGGTCTCTGGGCGATGCTGCATGGTGGTGAGAAGTACCTGGAACCTGTTGGCCAGGATGCCAAAGGCATTCTCCACCACCCGCCTTGCCCTGGACAGCCTGTAGTTGAAGATCCTCTATTCATGGGTGAGGAGTCTGGAAGTGTAGGGTTTCATGAGGTAGGTTCTGAGGGAGAAGGCGTCATCCCCCACGATGAAGTAGGTCACATCTTGTGTGTCGTTGGGCAGGGGGTCTGGATCTGGGAAGCCCATGATGAGGTTGCGTTCCAGCCCCTCCTTGATGTCACTGGTGTTGTATACCTGGGCATCTGAACATGAGCCGTTGCCTGAACCATCGATGTACATGAACTTGTAGTCAGCATCAACCATGGCGAAGAAGACGATGCTGAAGAAGCTCTTGTAGTTGAAATAAGTAGACCCCGACTTGGCTGGAGCTTTGCAGGCCACGTGCTTGCCATCGATGGCTCCAACGGTGTGTGGGAAGTTCCACCTCTGATACCACTGCTCTGCAACTTTCTTCCAGCCTTGTTCAGTGGTGGGGCACTGGAGGAGCTCCTCCATGTATTCTTCGATGATGGCCTGCACCACTTCTCTGACCACAATGCTGATGGTGCTGTGTGGCACCCTCCAGCCGTACTGCATTCTCCTGTAGGTGGTCCCTGAGGCCAGGAGGTGCAGATTCAGTGCCACCTTGAGCCCAGGGTCCAGGCTGGGCCGGAAGTTGGTGTTTGCCTTGATCAACCTGGGTGTCAGGCGCTGCACAACTTCATCAAACATGGCTGGAGGCATCCTTATGAAGTTCTGGAATGCATGAGTGTCTTTGTTCCTGAGCTCCACCATCAGCTTGTTGTACAGTCTGTACTCTGCTCTTCTCCCGATCCATCTTCAGACCCAGACGCTTCTTGGCTGCCTCCTTTTCTTCCTGTAGTAGAGTTCACAGAGCCTGTAGATGGCTTCGCACTGTTGCAGAACGATGGTGGCTGCCAAAAGGAGTTTGTTACGATCCATGGTGGACATGACTGGATGCTGTGGAAGAGGAAGAGTCAGATGAAGGCTGCAGAGGTCTGCATAGCTGGGCTGCTGGTCTGAAAGTGAGATCCAAGTGAGTTGCTCCCCCTTTTTATAGGCAATATAGGTTTTCCATCATGTGTCCCTTTGAATCCTCTAGGCATCCTCTAGACATCCTTAATATCTGAGATAGGTCCCCTCTGAGAACGTTTTTTCCGTTTTAAATGCTTTCTTTGTGAGCTACATCCACTTTCATTGTTTCTACGTCCATGCTACTAACGCTGTGCGTCCGTACCGCTTCCTCCCTGCATCAGTTTACCCCTGGAACGGATGCATGTTGCGCGGATGCGCAGCGGATGCCTAGCAGATATAGCGGATGCGTAACGGATGCAGAACGGATGTCCCCCGTATGCCTAGCGGATGCAGAACGGACGCATTGGATACATTTTCTGCTCAAAAGTTTTGAGCAGCGGCTGAGACCCAGGTTGACCAAGGCAAACACCAACTTCTGGCCCAGCCTGGACCCTGGGCTCTAGGTGGCACTGACTCTGCACCACCTGGCCTCAGGGATCACCTACAGAGGCATGCAGTATGGCTGGAGGGTGCCACACAACACCATCAGCATTGTGGTCAGATAAGTGGTGCAGGACATCATCGAAGAATACCTGGAGGAGCTCCTCCAGTGCCCCTCCACTGAAGAAGGCTGGAAGAAAGTTGCAGAGCAATGGTATCAGAAGTGGAAATTCCCCCACACCGTTGGAGCCATAGATGGCAAGCATGTGGCCTGCAAAGCTCCAACCAAGTCAGGGTCCACTTATCACAACTACAAGGGCTTCTTCAGCATCATCCTCTTTGCCATGGTTGATGCTGACTACAAGTTCATGTACATCGATGCTTCAGGCAATGGATCAGCTTCAGATGCCCAGGTATACAATGCCAGTGACCTCAAGGAGGGGCTGGAATGCAACCTCATCGTGGGCTTCCCAGATCCAGACCCCCTGCCCAACGACACAGAAGATGTGCCCTACTTCATCATGGGGGATGATGCCTTCTCCCTCACTACCTACCTCATGAAGCCCTACACTTCCAGACTCCTCACCCATGAAGAGAGGATCTTCAACTACAGGCTGTCCAGGGCAAGGCGGGTGGTGGAGAACGCCTTTGGCATCCTGGCCAACAGGTTCCAGGTACTTTTCACCACCATGCAGCATCGCCCAGAGACCGTGAGGAGGATCGTGGAAGCTTGCTGCATCCTGCGCAATCTCATGTGCACCCGCTACCCAGTCTTGCAGAACAGGCTCATGGACCTCCAACAAGGCAATTGGGACATGGAGCCTGGGGAATGGAGGCAAGGGCGAAACCTGATAGACACTAAGGATGTGCAAGGCCCCAACAGAGCTTCACGTGAAGGGAAGAAGCAGCCCAACCTCCTGAGACACTGGCGCAACTCCACAGCTGGAGCAGTGGAGTGGCAAGACAGGATGGTAGATGATTAATGGATGCTTCCTTCAGCCTGTCTCATCACACGGATGAGATTGGGCCATGTATGTTGGGTGGGCCTGCAATAACAGGGCATTTAATAAAGAGTTGTGTTTATGTTGACATGTGTTAATGAATGATTACATTGTTATTGATAATAAAGGGCCATAGGTGTGGCACCTGGGAGGATGGACCATATAATCCCACTATGCTTGCACTGGAGGTTTATCTATCCCACAGCTATTACCCATCCCAAAGGTATCTCTGCCCATCTCACAGGTATCCCTGCCCATCCCACAGGTATCCCTGCCCATCCCACTGCTATCCTTACGCATCCCACAAGCATGCAAAGGCTTAAACCATTTCTAAAAGTTTCCACCAAGACTTTATTGACAAAAATAAATGAAGCAAGTGTGTGAAGCAAAGATAATCTTTATTAATAACAAGCTTTAAAAGAAAAATGACCCAAGTCAAGTGTCCAAAGCAAAAATAAAGTCAGCAGGTAGCCACCCAGTCTCTGGCACTCTTCTTGGTCACTCGGAGGCATGCCCAGTCTCAGGGGTGAAGGGTCCAGGTGCTGTGGAAATGGCTGCTTCTGGAGTGCTGGTCTGAGGCGCCACTGGCTTGCCTGGCCCCGAGAGGACAACAGGGGACGATGTGTTGAGGAAGCTCTCAGACAGCTGGCTCAGCCCCGTGATGTTGAGAGCCCCTTCCTCATGGGATGACATGGGGTGTCAGCCCCAGTACCGATGACAGATGTACTGAGGCCGGGCTTGGCTGTGGGGTGGAGGAAGGATCAGTGTAGTGGGGCTGTCTGGTCTGCAGCTGGGTGAGGACTGGCATGGGTGGCATCTGTGGCATGGGTGGCATCTGTGGCATTGCTGGCATTGGTGGTGTGGGTGGCATCGGTGGCATCAGTGCCACTGGTGGCATCCGATGTACCTGTGCCTGGACTGGGAAGGGCTGTCTATGCTGCTGGAACTCCTGGTAGCCGTAGCCTTGGTAGGGGAGGGCCTGTGGAAAGCCTTGGAAGGGCAGTGACATCACCTGGGGTGGAGGAGCAGGCCTGGACTGGGGGGAAGCAGGTTCATCTTGGTCTGGAGGGTTGTGAAGAAGATCGGTGATCCTGTCCTTCACCACCTGGTGCTGAGGTTCCAACATGTTCATGAGGGTCTGGTTGACATAGGTGAGGAAGGGCTTGTGGTTGGAGGATGAGGAGTCAGTGTGTACCAGCTGAGAGAGGAGATCTACGCTGCTCCGGATGGTGTCTCTTATCTCCAGCAGGACAGTGTGGTTCTGTCCCTCCGGTTTGCCTCTCTGCCTTTCTGTGGAGGTGTAGCTGGGGGTGGATGCGGGTTGGGCTATGGTGGAAGTGCTGTCTCCTTTCTCCCACTGCATTAGGGGGTCCTCTACGCGCTCCGCCAGGGTAGTACAGCTGTCGGGGGGGTCTCCGTCGTGGCACGCTCCACAGATACCTGCCTGGACACAGGAGCTGACTCTTGGCCAGAAGAGGACTGGCTCTCAGCAGGCTGCCTGAGAGAGAAGGTTGTGAGAGGGGCTGCTCCTCGGTGGCAGATCTCACCCTCCAAGAAGCTGCACTTGGCCATCACGTAGGTCTCTCTGTCTGTCAGCCTGACCGTGGCCTGGCCAGATTTCTTGAGGTGCAGCTTCTCATACCAGGTGTGCATGTGCTTCCACCAGCCGAGGAACACTTCTGAAGTGTAGCCCAAGCTCTCCACCTTCTCTCTCCAAGCAGCCTGCTTCCTTTTGGTTTCTCGATAGAGCCTGTGTCCCCTTCCGCCATAGATACTCATTGTCCCTCAGCCACTCCAGCACCTCCTCCTCATGTTTTTCTTTTATGGTGTGTTGCCTCCTCTCCCATTCACGCGTCTGCCTCTTCCTCCCTTTGGCAGGGCCATATATACCCTCATCAGAAGGGCTTCGAGGTTTTAGGGGCTGCTCCTCCACACCAGCAGCAGCAACAACAGCAGCAGCAGCAACAACAACAGTAGCAGCAAAAGCAAGACCAGCAGGATCAGCAGGACCAGCAGGACCAGCAGGACCACCAGCAGCAGCAGCACCAGCAGCACCAGCAGGACCAGGAGCACCAGCAGGACCAGGAGCACCAGCAGGACCAGGAGCACCAGCAGGACCAGCAGGACCAGTAGCAGTGCCAGCAGGGTAAGCACCAGAAGAAGCACCAGCACCAGGAGCAGTGCCAGCCGAGTAAACACCAGCAGAAGCACCAGCACCAGGAGCAGTCCAGCAGAGTAAGCACCAGCAGAAGCACTACATCCAGAAGCAGCAGCAGCAGAAGCCCCAGCACTAGAAGATCGAGCCCGTGCAGCAGAAGCCCCAGCAGAAGCAGAGTAAGGGCCAAGGGGTGGGAGGGTGGCCCTGTCCCTCTTGCCAGGGCTGGTAGCAGATGGCAGAGGCTTCCATTTCTTCCCCATGGTTTTTGGGTGGCTGGCTGGCTGGCTGGCTGGCTGGCTGGCTGGCTGGCAAGCTGTGTCTGGAAGCAGGTCTTTCCTCTGAATGGTGACCTGCTTGGGAGCTGCTTCCCTTTATATCTGCGGGGCTGATGCAATGCATCCTCCCTGCATGTGCAGTGAATGCTAGGCATCCGCTAGGCATCCGTTCTGCATCTGCTTCATCCGCTCTGCATCCGCTCTGCATCCGTTCTTTCCATTCCGCGTCTGTTTTGCTGTGCTCCCCCGGAAGCCTTGTGGATGTGCCATCCGCTCCCATCCGCTTCCATCCGCTAGGCTTCCATGGAGCATCCGCTTTCCATCCACCCTACGTTCTCCCCCCGTCCGTTCCTTTCTGTGTTGTCCGCTCTGGTTATGCAAATTTGGGGCACTTTTGATAGCAGATAACAATGGATGGAACATTTTTCTCGTCCGCTGTGTCCTTTTTACAAACATTTTGCATCCGTCGGCCAGTGTGACAGGGCCTTAAAAGAGACAGTATTAAAATGTGTATCCTGGTTTATATATTTTCCAACCCAACTGTTAGGTTACTTACATTCCTTACAAGACCAAACTGGCCTACAAGAAAGACTAAATGAAGAAAGAATGGAGACATGGGAAGACAAAGCACTACATGGCAAGTACATTAAAAAAATAGCAGGGAAATAAGACCTGGCAATGGCTAAGAGCAGGAAAAGAAAGAGACTGAGGGATTAATTCTGGCTCAGAAGACCAAGTCTTAAGGACAAATGTACGCAAAGCCAGAATTGAGAAGACAGGAACAGAAAGTAGTTGCTGCCTTTGCAAAGAAGCTGAAGAAGATAACAAAGATAACAAAGACAACAAAATATAGACCTACAAATAGAAATAGAACAACTATGGCAAAGGGAAACAAGTGTAGTACCAGTAGTAATAGGTGCATTGGGTTCAGTCCCAAAACAATTGAAGCACCTCTTGAATACCATAGGCATTGACAAATTTGTCATCAGTCAATTGCAGAAGGCAGCTTTACTTGGAACAGCTACCATCCTTCGGTGATATTTGTAACACCACCAATCATCCAGATTTGCCTATCCCAGGTCCTTGGTAAGGACTTGATAGGTAGACAAAAATGCCAAACCCAATCTGAATACTCGGCTGACTGTGTGATGATGAATAATCATTGTTTCTACAATAATAATAGCTGTCGAAAATGAGAGGGTCTTGTGGACTTTCGAATACAGACAGATCACCATTTGGAACACAAGAAAACATGCCAGATACACGAACCATTGTCATCGGGGCATTTGGTACCATGTCCAAGAATTTTACAAAATGCATAAAGATATTGCAGCTTCCTGAAATAATACCAGCAGAACTGCGAAAAACTGTGCTACTCGGAACATCATATATTTTAAGAAGATACTTGATTGATACCTAGGATGCTGGCAGCAACCTGTATCAACCATTAGCACCAGTCACTGATATTTGTGATACATTTTTCAATGTTCAGTTGACCGAGTTTCATGTTTAATGAATAAAAGATATATAATATTAGTAAAGTTATTGAAAATGAGATGAACTTGTGGGACTTGTGAATACAGACAGTTTGTCTTTTGGAACACAGCATGCCAGATATCACAGTTGTTGAAAACCAAAGTGTGCAATTCATTGATATCGTTGTACCAGGAGAAATCAGAGTCGAAGAAAAAGAACTGGAAAAAATAACAAAATATCGCTATCTGGCCATCAAAACTATGCAATTATGGATGATACATGTAACAGTGATATCCATTGTGTTTGGGCATGGTACCATGTCCAAGAATTTTATAAAATACATCAAGAATCTGCAGCATCCTACAATAACACCAGCAGAACTGCAAAAAACTGCACTACTTGGAACATCATACATCGTATGTTGATGCTTGGGTTGCTGGCAGCAACCCGTATCAACCATTCGCTCCAATCAATTATTTTTGTGATACATTTTTGAATGTTCAATTGACTTGAGTTTCACGTTTAATGAATAAAGTAAGTAACATGTCTGTTCTTATATCTGATTTGCCTTGGCTACACTATCTGCTATATCATGTATCTGATGTCAATTGACAATTGTTAACACTCACACAAACTGTATAGGAACACTCCCCTACTCTCCTGAAAAGGCTAACAGTTTGTCAAAGAGCCAAATATTGTGTGTTTCATGTATCCATTTGAAACATTTCATGTCAAGAAGAAACATGATGAGATCCAAGAAACTATTTCAAGATTATGGCTACAAAAGTTCCAGACCAGGCAATGCTGCAGAAAATGGAATAGCTGATCTCTATAAATAGGATGAGCTCTCTCTCATACACACATGCAAAATCTTATATATTAAATAGAGTAGGGGATAGAGAGGATAGGTTTATCTATAATGCCTGAAACAGAGGCTTCATAGGACCAAAATATTGCAGTAAATTCATAAATGTCTATCAATAATGATAACACAGTAGTTGTCTTCAGGTTCTGCATATATGTAATCTTTCTAGCTAACTGGTAGGCTGAAAATCTGATACCTGGGCCCTTTTAAATTCTCTTGTCTTACTCCATTCCAAATTCCTGAATTGTCTTATGCTCAGGGGTGGGTTTCTACCTATTCTGTCCACCTCTGTAGAACTGGTTGCTCATAAGAACAGCAGACATAGAACGGTACTATGTCTGCTGATGTGTTTGCCTGCCCACCCACCCGGGCTGTTACCTGACCTTTATTTCCTGCTTTTTCAACTGCAGCTGCTTTGCACAATACAGCTGCAGTTGAAAAAGCAGGAAAAAAGGGCTTTTCCAACCACTGCGCACTTGCATGCGTTGCTGATCAGCTGTCTGGGCAGCTCAGCAGGTTGTAAATTGAACTTGCATGACTTGCGCGACTCACGTGAGTCACGCATGTGTGTACAATGCTAAAAAACAGAACTGGTAGTTATACCAGTCGGATCTCATCCCTACCTATGCTAAACTGAACAGCTATGAATATCAGATTGTGCTATTCCTCTGGTTTGGTCATTCAAATTTGTGTTACTAAAGTCACCAATGTTGTTATGTTCAAGTTCTATGGTTGATATCCAGTGGTCCATTTTAATTCTAGGTTTATTATTATTACTATATTTTTAATCTAGTGCCTTTTTAATGTATAATTCAAGGGATAAAAAATGCTTAATACTCCTGCCTCCTATTTTCCCCACAATAACCACCTGTGAGATGTGTTAGGCTGAGAGATAGGGCCCAAAGTCAAATTCTAGCCCAAAGTCACCCAGCTGGCTTCATGCTTAAGGGAGGCCTGAAAGTCACACTTTCCTGGTTTCTATGCCTCCTGAACACTAACACCACACTGAATCTCTCCCTTTCTTTCTTTATTCATCTTCCTTTCATTTCTCCAATTGAATGGGTCATGAAATTCACCCCTTGAGCTTTGCAATATACAGTAGAGAATCCAGTCATCCCAGCATTTGAACCAGTATTCACTTACTTGTTTGAAACTCATAATTTCCTCTGCTTAACTCAGGAATTCTGATGTCTTCCAATTCTATTTTTCTCCTTTTTAATGGAAAAATTGGAATTCATCAGAGCAGTTATAGCCCCTTATTCTTTGTTTCATGACTTTCTCCCTTACCTCTCCATTAAAAGGTAATTGTTCCCCTACCCCAAAAAAGAATTCTCTCTCTTCTTCTTTTTGACTTTTGTCTCAGAACTCAGGCAAAAGTTCTCAGAAATCTTAGAAATTTCATTATAATTAAAACATTATTATCTCTGGAAGAAAAACATGATTAAGACATCAACTAGTGACCTACCAGTTTAAAGCTACAGATGCTCCTCAATTTACAACCACAATTGCACCTAATTTTTTGTTGCTAAGTGAGGCAGTTGTTAGGTGAGTTTTGTCCCATTTTATTATGTTTTTTGCCACATTTGTTAAGTGAATCACTGCAGTTGTTAAGTTAGTAACATGGTTGTTAAGTGAATCTGTCTTTTCCCATTGACTTTTCTTGTCATAAGGTATGTGATGATCCAAAGCAAGGCACAGAGGCAATATAATCAGCTAATAGTTCAAAATGCCCCTTTATTGCTCCAACTTTCCTCCAAACTTGAAACGACTCACATCCTGGTCAGTACTTCTTCATTCTCCTACCATTGGGTAGAAGATATAGAACCATAGTCAGCCACACCAACAGGCTGAAGAACAGTTTCTACCCATGGGCTGTCAGACTTCTGAATGGAAAATAACTTCATGTCAACATAATATGATAGACTTGCAGGGCCAGCACATTGTGCAACAAGGTCACATAGTGTAATAAGATTGAGACTGGTTAGGAACTTCTGTCCTCACTGTGAGTTGTGTCTGGGAGGGTGCACTAGGGAGGCTCAGCTAATCTCATTGCACACGTGTTGTACTCTGACAATAAAGGTAACAATAATAATACCAAACTTCCACGTTTATGACAAGTGCCGGAATAAAATGTTCTCACACACATACACACACATCTCCAGCAGCCTCTGGCTGTGAATAATCCAGAAAAACATTGTTAGCCACAACAGCTTCAAGGCAAAAAGTCCAGCGGGGCAAGGGAATAAGTCAATGAGTCCAGGAAGCAAAGGAGCAATGCAACGAGTCCAGGTAGCAAAGAATAAATCAAGAAGTCAACGAAACAAGGAATAAAGCAAGAAGTCCAGCAAACTCCAGGGGTTGGCAATGGCACACAAAATTCCATGACTTAAGTGTTTGTTCCCAACAAATGCCCCAACCCAATGTCTCCTGAAGTCTCAGTCCCCAAGTTTGCCTTGTGAAGAAGGGTGGGGTGCTCTCCTCCTGAGTCATCAGGTCGGTCTGTACTATTCCTGTCTCCTCTCCACTCTCCATGCTCGGGGATCAGGAGAGGGCAGTCCTTGCTCATTGCCTGAGCTCCATTGCTTCTCATTTCCATTGCCTGTCCTCTCTCAATTGTCCTGTCCCATTCCTCCCTACTGGCAAGTCGTCCCAAGACAAAGGAGGCCAAGGCTGCCTTATCCTGCTCCTACCCACAGTCCTCCAAAGCCAATGAGGCCATCCCCTTAATTTCCATTGGCCCCAACTCCCTCATCCTCCTCCATAGATTCAGACTCTGACAGGGGCATGTGATAGCAAAAGGTGATCATATAACCCCAGGACCCTGCAACCATAAATATGAGTCGGTTGCCAAGTGGTTCCTGAAAAAAAGTTTCATAGGACCATAGATATAGCAGTAGATTCATAAATGTCTATGTCCGAATTTTGACCACATGACCAGAGGATGCTGCAAAAGTCGTAAGTGTGAAAACCACTCATAAGTCACTTTTTTCAGTGCAGTTTTAACTTTAAATAGTCACTAAATGAATGGCTGTAAATCAAGGACTACCTTTACATGAGCTGTTTCCCCTCTAGATACATATGAAAAGTAAAAATGTATTTCAAATGGCAATAGCAAATTGAGAAAAAATTAATTTAGTGGTAATTGATAAGCTTGTAGAATGTTGTTCGCATAATAATGACACATATTTTTCTTCTCCTAGCACAACATTATGCTTTTTTAACAAAATTGAAAAGAAGGCAGATACACTATACAGCAAAACTGTTTTCAGATAACTGGTGAACATTAAATATTACTCACCTAAATAGTGCTACTGCAGTTATTTTCCAATCCCTTTTCATTTATTTGAAATCCAGAGGCAAAGCTACTGCTTTGATCCACACCAAATCTCAGAGCCATTAAACTGATTATGCTTATTTTCTCAGATGAGTATAAGCATCTAAAATTCGAAAGGTTATTCTTATAAAGCAAGCCTGCAGTTTTACACAATCAACGAAACATGATTCAATCCTTGTGCCAGTGAAATTGAATGGTAAATATCAGGTCAACATCTGTAATGGCCAAAATGGCAAACTTGTCAGAAATCAATTGTCCAGCATAGACTCTCTCTAATGAAAATACAAATATTCTAATGCTATTTTTCTCACACTCAAAAATGTATATCACAGAGGTAAAGTGAGTAAAAAACAGCACAGGTGCATAATATAGTATCTTATCTAGAAGAAAGTAGATATTTAATTTCAGGGGGAAATGATTAATTACTTAGATATTCAGTAGCTATCTCAGTTTTCCTAGTTTAATTATGGACAGATGACCATGACTTCTGAGGCCTCACAGACCTGGTCTCCAAATCACAAGTTTTCTTTTTCTGTAAAAGAGGTTCTCTTTTCTAGGCAACATTTAAAGGCCCTGTCACACTGCCCAACGGATGCAAAACGGACACAATGGACGAGAAAAATGTTCCATCTGTTGTTATCTGCTCTCAGAAGGGGCAAAAAATTTGCATAACCGGAGCGGATAACACGGACGCGGGGAGGATGCAGGGCGGATGGAAAGCGGATGCGGAACGGAAGCCCAGCGAATGGAAGTGGATGGGAGCAGATGGCACATCCGCTAGGCTTCCGGGGGACCTCAGCAAAGCAGATGTGGAACGGATACAGCGGATGCAGAGCAGATGCAGAGCAGAAGCCTAGCGGATGCCGAGCGTTAATTGCGCATGCGGGGAGGATGCATTGCATCAGCCCCGCGAATATAATGGAAGCAGCTCGGAAGCAGGTCGCCATTCAGAGGAAAGACCTGCTTCCAGACACATCGACTGCCTTGCCTGTCCTGCATGCATGTCTGCCTGCAAGCCTTGCTGCCAGCCTTGCTGCCGGCCTCCCTGCCATCCTTGCTGTCTGCCTGCCTGCCAGCCTTGCTGCCAGCCTCCCTGCAAGCCTTGCTGTCTGCCTGCCTGCCAGCCTTGCTGTCTGCCTGCCTGCCAGCCTTGCTGCCAGCCAGTCTGCCTGCCAGCCTTGGTGCCTGCCTGCCTGCCAGCCTTGGTGCTTGCCTGCCTGGCAGCCTTCCGGCCAGCCTTTGTGACTGCCTGCCAGCCAGCCTTCCTGCCAGCCTTCCTGCCAGCCTTCCTGCCAGCCTTCCTGCCAGCCTTGGTGCCTGCATGCCTGCCTGCCAGCCAGCCTGCCTGCCAGCCTTCCTGCCAGCCTTGGTACATGCCTGCCTGCCAGCCTTGGTGCCTGCCTGCCTGCCAGCCTTCCAGCCAGCCTTGGTGACTGCCTCCCTGCCAGCCTTCCTGCCAGCCTTCCTGCCAGCCTTGGTGCCTGCCTGCCTGCCAGCCTTGGTGCCTGCCTCGCTGTCAGCCTCCCTGCCAGCCTTGGTTCCTGCCAGCCTCCCTGCCAGCCAGCAACCCCACAACCATGCTGAAGCACAGCAAGCCTCAGCCATCTGCTGCCAGCCCTTGCAAGAGGAACAGGGCTACCATCCCGCCCCCTGGCCCTCACTCTGGTTCTGCTGGGGCTTCTGCAGTACGGGCTCGCTCTTCTGGGGCTGGGGCTTCTGCTGCTTCTGCTTTTGGAGGAGCTGATGACAAGAACTCCAGCACCAGCCACCTCCACAGCATCTGCACCCTTCACCCCTGAGACTGAGAGACCAAGAGGAGTGCCAGAGACTCATTTTTGTTTCATAGCTTCTTGTTAGTAAAGTCTATTTTTGATTCATACACTTGCTTCATTTCTTTTTTTTAATAAAGTCTTGGTGGAAACTTTTAGAAATGGTTTAAGCCTTTGCATGCTTGTGGGATGGGTTAAGATAGCAGTGGGATGGGCAGGGATACCTTTGGAATGGGTAATAGCTGTGGGATAGATAAACTTCCAGTGCAAGCATTGTGGTACTGTATGGTCTACCCTCCCAGGTGCCACACCTTTGGCCCTTTATGATCAATAACAATGTAAGCATTGATCCACACATTTGAACATAAACACAACTCTTTATTAAATGCCCTGTTCATTGTAGGCCCACCCAACATACATGGCCCAATCTCATTGTGATGAGACAGGCTGAAGGAATTATCCATTAAGCATCTATCATCCTGTCTTGCCACTCCACTGCTCCAGCTGTGGAGTTGCACCAGTGTCTCAGGAGGTTGCGCTGCTTCTTCCCTTCCCGTGAGGCTCTGTTGGGGCCTTACACATCCTCAGTGTCTATCAGGTTTCGCCCTTGCCTCCATTCCCCAGGCTCCATGTCGCTATTGCCTTGTTGGAGGTCCATGAGCCTGTTCTGCAAGACTGGGTAGCGGGTGTGCATGAGATTGTGCAGGATGCAGCAAGCTTCCATGATCCTCCTCATGGTCTCTGGGCAATGCTGCATGGTGGTAAGAAGTACCTGGAACCTGTTGGCCAGGATGCCAAAGGCATTCTCCACCACCCGCCTTGCCCTGGACAGCCTGCAGTTGAAGATCCTCTCTTCACGGGTGAGGTATTTGGAGGTGTAGGGCTTCATGAGGAAGGTTGTGAGGGAGAAGGCGTCATCCCCCACGATGAAGTAGGGCACATCTTCTGTGTCGTTCGGCAGGGGGTCTGGATCTGGGAAGCCCATGATGAAGTTGCATTCCAGCTCCTCCTTGAGGTGACTGGCGTTGTATACCTGGGCATCTGAAGCTGACCCATTGCCTGAAGTATCGATGTACATGAACTTGTAGTCAGCATCGACCATGGCGAAGAGGATGATGCTGAAGAAGCCCTTGTAGTTGAAATAAGTGGACCCTGAGTTGGCTAGCGCTTTGCAGGCCACATGCTTGCCATCGATGGCTCCAACAGTGTGGGGGAAGTTCCACCTCTGATACGACTGCTCTGCAACTTTCTTCCATCCTTCTTCAGTGGAGGGGCACTGGAGGAGCTCCTCCTTGTATTCTTCGATGATGGCCTGCACCACTTCTCTGGCCACAATGCTGATGGTGTTGGGTGGCACCCTCCAGCAGTACTGCATGCTCCTGTAGGTGGTCCCTGAGGCCAGGTGGCACAGAGTCAGTGCCTCCTTGAGCCCAGGGTCCAGGCTGGGCTGGAAGTTGGTGTTTGCCTTGGTCAACCTGGGTGTCAGGCGCTGCACAACTTCGTCAAACATGGCTGGAGGCATCCTCATGAAGTTCTGGAATGCCCGAGTGTCTTCGTTCCTGAGCTCCACCATCAGCTTGTTGTACAGTCCGTCCTCTGCTCTTCTGGTGATCCATCTTTGTACCCAGACGCTTCTTGGCCGCCCCTTTTTCTTCCGTATTAGAGTTCACAGAGCCTGTAGATGGCTTCGCACTGTTGCAGAAGGATGGCGGCTGCCAAAAGGACTGTGGTACGATCCACAGTGGACATGACTGGATGCTGTGGAAGAGGAAGAGTCAGATGAAGGCTGCAGAGGTCTGCAGAAGGGCTGCTGGTCTGAAACTGAGATTCAGATGTGTTGCTCCCCCTTTTTATGGGCAGTATAGGTGTCCCTTTGCATCCTCTAGGCATCCTCTAGGCATCCTCTAGACATCCTTAATATCCGAGATTGGTCCCCTCTGCAGACGTTTTTTTCCGTTTTACATGCTTTGTTTCCGTGCTGCATCTGCTAGGCATCCGTTCTGCGTCCGTTCCGCTTCCTCCCTGCGTCCAAGTGGATGCGAGTTGTGCGGATTTGCAGCGGATGCCTAGCGGATATAGTGGATGCATAACGGATGCAGAACGGATGCCGAGCGGATGCGTAGCAGATGCAGAACGGATGAATTGGATACATTTTCTGCGCAAAAGTTTTGAGCAGCTCAAAACTTTCTGAGCAGATGAAACGTCCATAAACGGATTCTGGACGGATAGAGAGGAAGCAAAATGGAGGCAGTGAGTACATCGCGTTAACCAATGGATGGCAAGCTTTTTTGTCTGTTTTACATCCTCTTTGCATCTGTTGGTGCAGTGTGACAGGGGTTTAAGATGGTTAAGAATTTCATTCGCATGGTTAATGTTTTAGTGCTTGGTTTAGTGCTTGGTTTACTCTCGAAGTACAAGCATTAATGTGCTATGGTTTTTTTCTTTTGGACTTTTGCATTATTGCACATGTCCAAACCCAAAGAGGTCAATAAAAAAAACCTCCTTTCTGATGACCCATCCAAAGAAAAGTGGGAAGATTTAAATCTGGTTGTGAACAGAATGCAGGCAGAACCCAATGTGAAGAAGGCTTGCTTCTTGACCAATTGAGATTCAGAATTCTATGAATTAACTGAACCCTTCATTGCAGATAATCTAGAGAATGTCTTCTAGGATGAACTGCAATGAGATTGAAAGGACATTTCAACCCTACCCCATCATACCTGGCAAACTGGAACTACTTCTATCTCTGGAGCCAAAAAGAGGGGGAAAGCATAAGTGATTTTGTGGCCGGTCTGAGGAAACTTTCAAAGAACTGCAAATTCTCAAATACCAAAGAAATGATCTGGGATCAGCTAATCCTTGGCATTAAGGATTTAACCCTGCAGAAAAGACTGTTCACAAGTTCAAGGAGAAAAGACTGTTCCTTGTTCAAGGAGACTCTGGAAGAAGCGAAAGCCACGGAAGCTTCCAACTCTTCTGTATATTGAGTCAAGAGCAGCAGCAAGGTCCACACCACCCAGGCTGCAAGGGGAACACCGTGTAACCCATATGGTTCCAAAAGCAGTGGCAGTGAGAAGGAAGATGTCCACAGAGTAAAAAACCAACAAACCCAAAACCACCAAGGGAATCAAGCCATGCAGAAGCTGCAGAGGGAATCATCCTTGGTCTGCTGCCATTTTAAGGAGGTGATCTGCAGGCGATGTGAGTGGAAGGGCCACATCACAGAAGCCTGCCGAGCCAGCCAACCAGTGGACAAACTGAGCCACAGAACATACTACCCAACTAGACAGTACAAGGGTCAGAAGACATTTGGCATGAAATTCAAAAAATAAATGGTAGCCGGGAAAAAGAAACCCACCATACAATCGGAGGCTACACATCACCCCCGCATGGGACACACAGACACTGTTGAATCCAACAAGTTTCTTACTGAAGTATTGATGGAACCCTATGGTGAATGGAAGTGGACTCAGGGTCTTATATATCAGTGATATCATGGACGGCCCTCCAGAAGATCAACCCCAACATCCCCTGAAATGAGCTTCAGCCACAACAAATAATATTAAAGGACTACCATGGTTACAAAATACCGGTCCTGGGAAAGAAAATCTGCCATGTGGAATACAGAGATTTTCAGGGACCCCTACCACTGACCATTGTAGACCAAGATCTGCCCAGCTTTCTAGAAAGAGAGTGGTTCACGTTACTTCAAATCAGCCTTACTGGCATCCACCTGACAGCGGTGACCAGAGCAAGCGCTGGAGACGATCTAAATGTTTTGGATGTTTTTAGCAGCAAACAGGGCAAGTATAAGGGGACCCCATAACTTTTAACCTAGACCCCCAACATAGCCCCTGTCAGACTGAAGTCCCAGAGAGTCTCTTTTCCTCTGTGACCCAAGGTTGAAGAACAGTTAAAGAAGCTAGTAGCTCAAGGCATCCTTAAGCCAGTAGACCCCACAAAGTGGGAGACCCCTCTTGTGACCTCAGTAAAGCCTGATGGGTCAGTCAAAATCTGTGGAGACTACAAGAGTACTTTGAATCTCACACTACAACAAGTACATATCCTGTACTGGTAGTCCAACACCTACTACATTTGTTGGGCTGGGGCAAGAGTTTTGCTCAATTGGACCTAGCACAGGCATATCAACAATTGCCTGTGGATGCAGCCACCACCAAAACCCAAATGATCATAACCCACAAAGGTGCATTCAAGTGCAACTGGTTGCAATTTGGGGTTAGCATAGCCCCCAGCCTTTTCCAAAGAATAATGGAAAGGCTGCTACAAGATCTGCCAGGAGTAGTCCCTTAGTTCGACAATGTAATAAACTCAGCTGAAGACAAGCCCCAACTAATGGAAAGGGTCCGAACAGTATTAGAAAGATTCCAAGAAGTGGGGCTCAAGTTAAAAAGAGACAAATGCCACATTTCCATCCCAAGTGTAAAATTCTTAGGCTTCCAAATCAATGGGTCAGGTATCCGATCCATGAACAGCACGTTGAAAGCAATTAAGGAAGCACCCACCCCACAGAATAAAAGTGAACTCCAAGCATTCTTGGGCTTATTAAACTTCTATAACATATTCTTAGCACAGAAGGTGACCTTAGCAGAGCCATTCCATAGACTATTGGATAAGAATGCACCCTGGAAGTGGGGATCCCCGAGGATGCTGCACTTTCCAAAATAAAAAAAACATTTTAACATCTGACACTGTATTAATGCAATATAGTGAGACCCTGCCACTATGGCTAACCTGTGATGCATCTCCATATGGTATTGGGGCAGTGCTCAATCATAAACTACCAAATGGGAAGGAAGCCCCCATAGCATATTATTCTAAGACTTTGTCGAAAGCCAAGAGAAACTATGGCCAAATAGACAAACAAGCCCTCGCCACTGTAGCTGGAGTAAAATGTTTTCATGAATACCTATATGGCAGACACTTCAAGTTGGTCACAGACCACAAACCGCTGTTTAGCATTCTCTCGGGAGACAGACCCACAGCCAACATCTTATCACCGAGAATGCTAATGTCAGGCGGAGCTCCATTCAAAATCCAGGAAAGAAATACTTAGACTCTTTAATTTAGAGAAAAGATATCTTTTACTGAAAGTGAAGTGGTAGCAACCAAAGAATTCTGAATCTGAGAAATTAGGCGCGCAATTCACATATACAAAGTGATGGAAGTGTTCCCACCCCCAATAGTTCAGATGAAACTTCCAGTTAGAAGTTGTGAATAAGATCATGTGGGCATCTTCAGGTGATGATGAGGCCTCTGTCCGTTGACCTTGGTATACTTTGATAACTGGTTGCAGTTGCGCAGAGAAAAGAAAGCTAAGCGAGAAATAGAAATCTAATTCTATTGTATGCTCCCCCCCTCATTTACACAACAGAAGAATGTAACACCTCCAGCTCACTTCCCAGACTTATCCCTACCTCCCCTTCCTCCCGTTACTTATGGCAGCCGAAAGATGCAAAGCGATAGTAGAAGATCTTGAAGGCTGACAGCTAAAATGGACAGTTTTCCTGGCAACATATAACTATAGCCTCCTACACAGACCAGGAAAGGACATCCTAAACTCAGCAGGTGCCCCCAACCAAACCTAGTGGAAGACCCTGTCCCCGCAACTGCTGTATTCCTTGTAGAATGTTTTGAACTGGGCCTATTGATGGCAGGGACATCATGAGACTCACCGCTAAGGACAAAACACTGGCATGAGTTTTGAACTGGGTATGGCAAGGTTGGCCAAAAAAGAGGGAAGGGGACAAATTCAATCCTTTCAAAGATAGACAGCTAGAGTTGTCAGTGTTAAGGGGGTGTTTGTTATGGGGAGACAGGGAGGTGGTACCGTAACCATGAAAGGAAAGAATTCTGGGATTACTACATGAAGGGCACCTCGGAATAGTAAAAATGAAGGCCCGAGTGAGGACTTACATCTGGTGGACAGGGATAGACAGAGACATTGAGGCCTGGGTCACCACATGCTCATCATGTCAGGAAGCCTGACCGGCCCCTCCCTCAGCAACCTCCCTTAAGTGGGAAAAGCCTGCAGCACCATGGGGTCACATAGACTTTGCAGGACCCTGCCTGGGACAAACGTTCTTAATCATGGTCAACGCCTACTTTAAAAGGTTGGAAGTGTGATCATGAAATTCACAACAACCAAGGCAACGATCAGAGCCTTGTGGAAAATATTCACCACCCATGGGCTACCCAATATGCTGGTTTTGGACAAAGAACCATAATTCACAGCACAGCAATTTGAAAGTCTCCTTGCCCATCTGGGAATCCGACATGCCCTTTCAGCACCGGCTCATCTGGCAGCAAACGGGCAAATGGTCAGAACAACCAAAGACTTCCTAAAAAAATTAGGCCCTAGCGATTGACAAGAAAAAAATCGACAAATGGTTGCACAGCAAGAAACAGAAGTTCAGCAGAAATGCGCATGAACAGAAAGTTAAGGTCCACCCTGGACAGAATCCATCCAAACTATACAAACGATACCCCTCTAGACTCCATAGGGAAGTGAAGAACATTCACACCGGGAGACACAAGTGTATGCACGCAACTACACGAGAGGGGAAACCTGGGTCCTGGCAAAAATAATTGAAAGTACTGGACCCAGATCATACAGACTGGTGGTAGAAGGGGGAAGAACATGGAACAGGCACACAGACCAACTGTGGGGCTGCATAGTTCAACCCCCACCAAAGCTGAGCAACACAAAACACATCTCCGGCCAAAATGACACCCTGGAAATTAGAAATTAGCAAGGGAAACCCCGAACAAAACAGCAGAAGACTTAGCTGTGGGGGGAGGAGTCCAGCATAGTATTTCTGAGGCCTCAAGCTCAACAGAAACTTCCCCTGGAAACTTTCAAGGCATTTCCAAGGGTGGAGTCTGGAGCAGGGGTGGACCTCTCTGTTCAGGCTGCTGCCTCAGGAACAACTGAACTGCGCAGGCCCAGTCGCACCCACAGAAGCCCCGCCTACCTGAAGGACTACATCTGCCATGTATGCGGTGATTGGTCAGCTGAACTAAGAAGGGTGGGGTGTTAAATATGCATGACACCACATTTACATGAGCCTATGTTATATGCAAAGTGGAGTCTGATGTAAGACTCCATTTATTGGTTCAGCCGCTGGCAGGAAGATTGAGTCCCTGTCAGTGACTGAAGTATTGGACAGCGCCGGCTATAAAAAGCTGGTACTGGTCGCATTGGCTGCTTTTCGAATCTGGTTTGTCAATAAAGAGTTTCTTGCATTTCTGAGTCCTGCTCCTTCCTCATCCATGCCCATTTAACACATTGACCCTCTGTTGTATTTCCCACTGTGTAATCCCCAGTGGAAAAACAAGCTGTACAGATATTCACCACCATCTTAAAAAAGAGAATCCAGGAGCCAAGTTTGATGGCTTATACCCTGAACTATTAATAGTGAATTTTGGAGATCTACATCATTACTAGGTTGCTTGACTATCCAGCCTCAGAAACTCAACATTCAGTTTCCGTACATTTTCTTTACAGTGCTTGCCTGAGTCCTGGAGTCTATTGTTCAGTTGTGGGCAAAAAGACAAAAAAAAGAATCGATGGCTTCATGGATCAATGAAAAAAGTCCTTTTTCTTGCCTCGCTGGTGTTTTGGGGCCATTGATTTCCTTGATGTGTCTCCTCTCCACACATATTGTCAGGTAAATCAAAGAAGTCAATTTATTCTCCTATATTTGAAAACTTCCAGTGGAGTGCTGCAGGTTCAGAAGCAAACATCCCTAGAGTTTCTTTGGAGAGAGGTGGCCCTATAAATAGTTTCCATAACTTTTTTTAAACCTATCATTGATTAAAATTAGTTGTAATTAGTTGTATTATAAGACATTGCCTCTCCCACTAAGATATTTTTATTTTGTCCAGCTATCCCCAAATCAATATATATTAGATATCTTGGATCATGATTCACAACATTCATTCATTAACAAAGCAGATAAAGCAGAGCTGGACAGATATACCTTCCTGAATCTTTTTGTTTAATCCATACAGAATTGTTGAGTGGATGGTTTGCTCAAACTTCTCCAGGGAAGAAAAAGTTTTCCAGCTTACTTCACAAGGTTGCTGTTCTGTGGATAAAATAGCAGATGTCCCCCTGTAATTTGCATAACACATGGAAGAAAGACAGATAAATCAAACCTTTCCAATTAACACCAGCTAAATATGAATTTAAGCCCATGTCACACTGGCCAACGGATGCAAAAAGGACACAGCGGACGAGCAAAATGTTCCATCCATTGTTATCCGCTCTCAAAAGGAGCAAAAATTTGCATAACCGGAGCAGATAACACGGATGCGGGGAGGACGCAGGGCGGATGCAAAGCGGATGTGGAACGGAAGCCCAGCAGATGGAAGTGGATGAGAGTGGATGGCGCTTCCGGGGGACCTCAGCAAAGTGGATGTGGAAAGGATACAGCGGATGCACAGCAGATGCACAGCGGATGAAGCGGATGCAGAGGGGAAGCCTAGCGGATGCACAGCGGAAACCTAGCAGATGCCTGGCGTTAATTGTGCATGCGGGGGGGATGCATTGCGCAAGCCCCCTGGATATAAAGGGAAGCAGCTCGCACGTGGCCAGCATTCCGAGGAAAGACCTGCTGCTGGACACTTCGAGTTCCTTGCCTGCCCTGTCTGCATGCCTGCCTGCCAGCCTTGCTGCCAGCCTGCCTTCCAGCCAGGCTTGGTGCCTGCCTGCCTGCCTGCCTTCCTGCCAGGCTTCCTACCAGGCTTCCTGCCAGCCTACTTGCCAGGCTTCCTGCCAGCCTTCCTGCCAGCCTACCTGTCAGTCTTCCTGCCAGCCTTCCTGCCAGCCTACCTGCCAGGCTTCCTGCCAGCCTTGGTGCCTGCCTGCCAGCTTTCGTGCCTGGCTTCCTGCCAGCCTTCCTGCCAGCCTTAGTGCCTGCCAGCCTCCCTGCCAGCCAGAAACCCCACAACCATGGGGAGGAAGCGAAAGCCTCAGCAGCCTACCACCATCCCTGGCAAGAGGGACAGGGCCAACCTCCCGCCCCCTGCCCCTGACTCTGCTTCTGCTGGGGTTTCTGCTGAAGCTGCTCCTGGTGGTGGTGCTTCTGCTGGTGCTTACTCTGTTGAAGGTCCTGCTCGTCCTGCTCATGCTCCTGGACTTCCTCATCCTGCTTGTGCTCCTGGTCTTGCTCATCCTGCTCATCCTGCTCGTGTTCCTGGACTTGCTGGCCCACTGGTGCTTACTCTACTGCTGCTGATCCTGGTCCTGCTGCTGCTGATCCTGCTGGTGCTGCCGCTGCTGCTACTACTGCTGCTGATGATGATCCTGCTGCTGCTGCTGCTGCTGCTGATTATGATCCTGTTGGTGAGGATGATGATGATGATGATGATGATGATGATGATGATGATGATGATTCTGCTGGTGCTGCTGCTGCTGGTGGTGGTGTGGAGGAGCAGCCCCTACTACCTGGGAGCCCCTCTGATGAGGGCCCATCTGGTCCTGCCAAAGGGAGGAAGAGGCGTATGTGACAACAGGAGAGGAGGCAATACTATATTGAGGAGGCGCACAAGGATGAGGTGCTGGAGTGGCTGAGAGAGAATGACTATCTGTGGCGGAAGGGACACCGGCTGTACAGGGACACCAAAAGGAAGCAGGCTGCTTGGAGAGAGAGGGCAGAGAGTATGGGTTACACTTCGGAGGTGCTCCTCGGCTGGTGGAAGCACATGCACACCTGGTACGGGAAGCTGCACCTGAAGAAATCTGGCCAGGCCACTGTGAAGCTGACAGACAGAGAGACCTACGTCATGGCCAGGTGCAGCTTCCTGGAGGGTGAGGTCCACCACCGAGATGCACCAGCAGCCCCTCTCATGACCCTCTCTCTCCGGCAGCCTGCTGAGAGCCAGTCCTCTTCCGGCTGAGAGTCAGTACCTGTCTCCAGGCAGGTTTCTGTGGAGCGTCCCACGGCGGAGAACCCACGGACAGGTGTGGTAAGCGTGGTGGAGTACGTGGAGGTCTCCCTGGTGCGGTGGGAGAAAGGAGACATCGAGTCCACCACAGTCCTAGCCGCATCTACCCCCCCCAGCTCTGCCTCTGCAGAAAGGCAGAGAGCCGGACAGCAGGAGGGGCAGAGCCACACTGTCCTGCTGGAGATCAGGGACACCATCCGCACCAGCATAGATCTCCTCTCTCAGCTGGTCCACACCGACTCCTCCTCCTCCAACCGCAAGCCCGTCCTCACCTATGTCAACCAGACCCTCAAGGAAATGGCGGATCCACAGTACCAGCTGGTGAAGGACCGGATCACCGAGCTGCTTCACAACCCTCCAGACCCAGAGGAACCTGCTCCCACCCAGTCCAAGTCTGCTCCTCCACCCCAGGTGATGTCCCTCCCATTCCACGGCTTCCCACAGGCCCTCACCTACCAGGGCTACGGCTACCAGGAGGTTCAGCAGCACAGGCAGCAGCCCTTCCCAGTCCAGGCACAGAGTCATCGGGTGACACCGTTGCCACCGTTTCCATTGATGCCACCAATGCCACCCACGACAATGATGCCACCGACAACAGCGATGCCACCCACGCCAATGATGCCACCCACGCCAGTCCTCACCCAGCTGCAGAGCAGACAGCCCCACTACACTGCTCCTTCCTCCACCCCACAGCCAATCCCGGCCTCAGTACATCTGTCATCAGTACTGGGGCTGACACCCCATGGCATGGAGGAAGGACCTCTCAGCATCACGGGGCTGAGCCAACTGTCCGACACCTTCCTCAACACACCATCCTCTGTTGTCCTCTCAGGGCCAGGCACTCCAGCACCACCCACCACCACAGCATCTGGACCCTTCACCCCTGAGACTGGGCACACCTCCGAGTGACCGATAAGAGTGCAAGAGACCGGGTAGCTGGCTACCTGTGAACTTTATTTGGACACTTGACTTGGGTCATTTTTCTGTCACAGCTTATTGTTCAACAAAGTTTATCTTTGATTCACACACTTGCTTCCTTTCTTTTTGTCAATAAAGTCTTGGTGGAAACTTTTAGAAATGGTTTAAGCGTTTGCATGCTTGTGGGATGGGTTAAGATATCAGTGGGGTGGGCAGGGATACCTGTGGAATGAGCAGGGATACCTTTGGGATGGCTAATAGCTGTGGGATAGATAAATTTCCAGTGCAAGCATAGTGGGACTGTATGGTCTACCCTCCCAGGTGCCACACCTTTGGCCCTTCATTAGTAAGCATTGATCCACACATGTCAACATAAACACAACTCTTTATTAAATGCCCTGTTCATTGTAGGCCCACCCAACATACATGGCCCAATCTCATCAGTGTGATGAGAAAGGCTGAAGGAAGCATCCATTAAGCATCTACCATCCTGTCTTGCCACTCCACTCCTCATGAAGTTCTGGAATGCCCGAGTGTCTTCGTTCCTGAGCTCCACCATCAGCTTGTTGTACAGTCCATCCTCTGCTCTTCTGGTGATCCATCTTTGTACCCAGATGCTTCTTGGCCGCCTCTTTTTCTTCCCTTAGTAGAGTTCACAGAGCCTGTAGATGGCTTCGCACTGTTGCAGAAGGATGGCGGCTGCCAAAAGGACTGTGTTACGATCCATGGTGGACATGACTGGACGCTGTGGAAGAGGAAGAGTCAGATGAAGGCTGCAGAGGTCTGCACAGGTGGGCTGCTGGTCTGAAAGTGAGATACAGACGAGTTGCTCCCCCGTTTTATAGGCAGTATAGGTGTCCCTTTGCATCCTCTAGGCATCCTCTAGGCATTCTCTAGACATCCTTAATATTCGAGATAGGTCCCCTCTGCGAACATTTTTTCCATTTTAAACGCTTTGTTTCCGTGCTGCATCCATTCTGCATCCGTTCTGCATCTGTTCCACATCCGTTCCGCTTCCTCCCTGCGTCTGATCGGATGCGAGTTGCGCAGATGCGCAGCGGATGCCTAGAGGATATAGCCGATGCGTAATGGATGCAGAACTGATGCGTAGAGGATGCGTAGCGGATGCAGAACGGACAAACTGGATACATTTTCCGTGCAAAAGTTTTGGGCAACCCAAAACTTTTGGAGCGGATGAAACGTCAATAAACGGATGCTGGACGGATAGAGAGGAAGCAAAACGGAGGCAGTGAGTACATCGCATTTTCGAACGGATGGCAAGCTTTTTTGTCCGTTTTACATCCTCTTTGCGTCCATTGGTTCAGTGTGACATGGGCTTAAGCTGTAAATTTAGTTTCAAGTAGTGGATGAAAGAAACAATAGCCTGAGAGACAAAATCTGAAAAGAATATGAATTATTAATAAACCATTTTAAAATGAATTCTGCAGCTATGTAGGAAAAATATTATGATGTAAGTCACCCAGAGTTGTTTTGAAATGAGATGGACAATGATAGATGATAGATAGATCGATAGATCAATAGATCGATAGATCGATAGATCGATAGATCGATAGATCGATAGATC
>BLBF01000065.1:16381899-16402690 GCA_015471245.1 Laticauda colubrina | reverse complement strand
TGTTTAGCTTGTCTACCTAACCCTGGTTGGGGAACCCAGGCTTAACAAAGGTTTTCTGGTTGAATTTGAATTCCTACCCACCACTTTGAGACGAGCCTATGCATACCCTCCTCAGGGAAGGCTTGAATCCGAAGATGAAGTGGTTTTCCCAACCTTGTCCACCCTGGGGAACATGAATTGGTGCTCCTTTTTGAAATCTGAGCTCTGTGTCAAAAGTGGGGTTTTCTGGCTGAATTGAGTTCTACCCACCACTTTAAGATGTGCCTTGGCATACAATCCTCAGGGAAGGCTGAAGGAAAGATGAAGTGGATCTCCTAAAGCCCATGTCACAAAGCACCAACGGATGGAAAGAGGATGTAAAACGGAGAGAAAAACTTGCCATCCATTGGTTAACGTGATGCATCCATTCTGTACTCACTGTGTCCGCTTTTCATACTCTCTATCCGTCCAGCATCCACCTACTGAGATTTCATCCGCTCAAAAAGTTTTGAGCTGCACAAAACTTTTTGAGCAGATAAAGTATCCAACGCATCCATTCTATATCCGCTACGCATATGGGGAACATCCATTATACGTCCGTCATCATCCGTTATGCGTCCGCTATATCCTCTAGGCATCCACTGCGCATCCGCGCAACTGACATCCACTCCAGCAGAAAATGGACACAGGGAGGAAGAGAAACGGACATGGAAGGGACATGCAGCGTTACTAGCACGGACATAGAAAGGATGAAAGCGGATGCAGCTTTCATTAAAAGAAGCATTAAAATGGAAAAAAACGTTCGTATAGGGGACGTATCTCGGATATTTAGGATGTCTGGTGGATGCCTGGAGTATGTGGAAGGACACCTAGTGGAAAAATGATATTTCCTATAAAAAGGGGGAGAAATCACCTGGATCTCACTTTTAGTCCAGCAACCCTGCTGTGCAGACCTCTTCAGCCTTGATCTTGCTCTTGCTTTTCCACAACATCCAGTCATCTCCACCATGGATCGTTGCACACTCATTTTGGTAGCCACCATCGTTCTACAACAGTGTGAAGCCCTCTACAGGCTCTTTCACCTGTTCTACGGGAAGAAAAGGAGGCGTCCAAGAAGTGTCTGGGTCCAAAGATGGATCACGAGGAGAGACGAGTACGGACTGTATGACAAGCTGATGGTGGAGCTGAGGAACGAAGACACTCGTGCATTCCAGCACTTCATGAGGATGCCACCAGCCATATTTCACGAAGTTGTGGAGTGGCTGAGACCCAGGTTGACCAAGGCAAACACCAATTTCCGGCCCAGCCTGGACCCTGGGCTTAAGGTGGCACTGACTCTGTGCCACCTGGCCTCCGGGACCGCGTACAGGAACATGCAGAATGCCTGGAGGGTGCCACACAACACCATCAGCATTGTGGTCAGAGAAGTGGTGCAGGCCATCATCGAAGAATACCTGGAGCAGCTCCTCCAGTGCCCCTCCACTGAAGAAGGCTGGAAGAAAGTTGCAGAGCAGTGGTATCAAAAGTGGAACTTCCCCCACAATGTTGGAGCCATAGATGGGAAGCACGTGGCCTGCAAAGCTCCAGCCAACTCAGGGTCCACTTATCACAACTACAAGGGCTTCTTCAGCATCATTCTCTTCGCCATGGTGATGCTGATTACAAGTCCATGTACATCAATGCTTCAGGCAACGGGTCAGCTTCAGATGCCCAAGTATACAATGCCAGTCACCTCAAGGAGGGGCTGCAACGCAACCTCATCATGGGCTTCCCAGATCCAGACACCCTGCCCAACGGCACACAAGATGTGCCCTACTTCATCGTGGGGGATGACGCCTTCTCCCTCGGAAACTACCTCATGAAGCCTTACACTTCCAGATGCCTCACCCGTGAAGAGAAAATCTTCAACTACAGACTGTCCAGGGCATGACGGGTGGTGGAGAATGCCTTTGGCATCCTGGCCAACAGGTTCCAGGTACCTCTCACCCCCATGCAGCATCACCCAGAGACCGTGAGGAACATTGTGGAAGCTTTGATGCATCCTGCACAATCTCATGCGCACCCACTACCCAGTGTTGCAGAACAGGCTTGTGGACCATCAACAAGGCAATGGGGACATGGAACCTGGGGAATGGAGGCAAGGGCAAAACCTGATAGATACTGTGGATGTACCAGGCACCAACAGAGCTTCATGTGAAGGGAAGAAGCAGCGCAACCTCCTGAAACACTAGTGCAACTCCCCAGCTGGAGCAGTGGAGTGGCAAGACAGGATGGTAGATGCTTAATGGATGCTTCCTTCAGCCTGTCTCATCCCACTGATGAGATTGGGCCATGTATGTTGAGTGGCCCTACAATGAACAGGGCATTTAATAAAGAGTTGTGTTTATGTTGAAATGTGTTGATGAATGATTAAATTGTTATTGATAATAAAGGGCCATAGGTGTGGCACCTGGGAGGGTGGACCATACAGTCCCACTATGCTTGCACTGGAGGTTTATCTATCCCACAGCTATTACCCATCCCACAGGTATCCCTGCCCATCCCACTGTTATCCTTACCTATCCCACAAGCATGCAAAGGCTTAAACCATTTCTAAAAGTTTCCACCAAGACTTTATTGACTAAAAGAACTGACCCAAGTGTGTGAAGCAAAGATAAACTTTATTAATAACAAACTGTAAAAGCAAAATGACCCAAGTAAAGTGTCCCAAGCAAAGATAAAGTCAACAGGTAGCAACCCAGTCTCTGGCACTCTTCTCAATCACTCTGAGGCGTCCCCATTGTCTCAGGGGTGAAGGGTCCACGTGCTGTGGAGGTGGCAGAGGCTGGAATGCTGGTCTGAGGCGCCATTGGGGTGCCTGGCCCCGAGAGGACAACAGGGGACGGTGTGTGGAGGAAGCTCTCAGGGAGCTGGCTCAGTCCTGTAATGTTTGAGAGCCCCTTCCTCCATGACATGGGGATGTCAGTCCCAAGACTAATGACAGATGTTCTGAGGCTGGGCTTGGCTGTGGGGTGGAGGAAGGAGGAGTGTAGTGGGGCTGTCTGTTCTGCAGGTGAGCAAGGTGAGGCATTGGTTGCATCTGAGGCATCTGTGGCATCAGTGGCATCGATGGCATCGGTGGCATCTGTGGCGTCTGTGGCATCTGTGCCATCGGTGGCATCGGTGGCCCCTGTGGTGTGCAATAAACCTGTGCCTGGATTGGGAAGGGCTGCCTGTGCTGCTGGAACTCCTGGTAGCCATAGCCTTGGTCGGTGAGGGCCTGTGGAAAGCCTTGGAAGGGCTGTGACATCACCTGGGGTGGAGGAGCAGACATGGACTGGGTCGGAGCAGGTTCAGCTGGGCCTGGAGGGTGGTGCAGAAGACCAGTGGTCCTCTCCTTGATCACCTGGTACTGGGATTTGGACTTGTCCATGAGGGTTTGGTTGACGTAGGTGAGGAAGGGCTTTCTGTTGGAGGATGGTATGTCCGAGTGTACCAGCTGAGAGAGGAGATCTATGCTGCTTCTGATGGTGTTCCTGATCTCCAGCAGGACAGTGTGGCTCTGTCCCTCCGATCCGGCTTTCTGCCTGCTTTCCGTGGAGCTGGAGCTGGGGGTGGGTGTGGGTTGGTCTCTGGTGGCTGTGGCCTCCTCTTGCTCCAACTGCATCAGGGGGTCCTACACGTGCTCCGCCATGGGGAGTGCAGCTGTCGGGGGGGTCTCCATCATGGGGCGCTCCACAGATACCTGCCTGGACACAGAAGGTGACTCTTGGCCAGAAGAGGACTGGCTCTCTGTGGGCTGCCTGAGAGGGAGGGTTGTCAGAGGGGCTGCTCCTCGGTGGCCGATCTCACCCTCCAAGAAGCTGCACTTGGCCATCATGTAGGTCTCTCTGTCTTTCAGCTTGACCGCGGCCTGGCCAGACTTCTTGAGGTGCAGCTTCCCGTACCAAGTGTGTATGTGCTTCCACCACCCAAGGAGGACATCCGAAGTGTAGCCCAGGCTCTCCGCCTTCTCTCTCCAAGCTGCCTGCTTCTGCTTGGTGTCTCGATAGAGCCTGTGTCCCTTCCGCCATAGGTACTCGTTCTCCCTCAGCCATTCAAGCACCTCATCCTTATGTTCCTCTTCAATGGAGTACTGTCTCCTCTCCCTATCGCGTGATTGCCTCTTCCTCCCTTTGGCAGGGCCTTCTGGGCCCTCATCAGTAGGGCTTTGAGGTTCTAGGGGCTGGTCCACCACACCCCCAGCAGCAGCAGCAGCAAAAGCAGCAAAAGCAGCACCAGCAGAACCAGTAGCACCAGCAGAACCAGGAGCAGCACCAGCAGAGTAAGCACCAGCAGAAGCACCAGCAGCAGAAGCCCCAGCAGAAGCAGAGTCAGCGCCAAGGGGTGGGATGGTGGTCCTGTCCTTCTTGCCAGGGATGGCAGGAGTAGGCACAGGCTTCCTCTTCTTCCCCATGGTTGTTGGCTGGAGATGTGTCTGGCAGCAGGTCTTTCATCTGAATGGTGACCTGCTTGCGAGCTGCATCCTTTTATATCCGTGGGGCTGATGCAATGCATCCTCCGTGCATGCGCAATGAATGCTTTGCATCCACTAGGCATCCGATAGGCATCCGATAGGCCTCTGTGATTCATCCGTGTAATCCGCTAGGCATCCGCTCTGCATCTGCTCCTTCTGCTGCATGTCCGCTTCGCTGTGCTCCCCCGGAAGCCCTGCGGATGTGTCATCCGCTTCCATCCGCTTCCATCCACTAGGCTTCCGTGGAGCATCCGCTTAACATCCTCGCTACGTCCTCTCCCCATCCATTCCTTCCTGTTGTTGTCCATTCTCTTTATGCAAATTTGGGGCACTTTTAAGAGCGGATAACAATGGATGGAACATTTTCTCATCCACTTTGTCCTTTTTACATACGTTTTGCATCTGTCGGCCAATGTGACAGGCCCTTAAACTCTATCACCTACTTTGAAATCTTTTTTGGCTTCATATGTTTTTTGTTAGCTTGTTTCTTATGTGCCTGATAATGTGCCTTTGGGGCCTTATGGGCAACTAAGGAAGGTTTGTGTGGTTTCTCTTGAGGCAGCTCTGGCATAGCTACAAAGTCCTGACCAGACTTTAAATCCCCTTAAATGGGGTGAACCTCATGCTGGTATGCTACCTCTGCAAAAAGTCAGCCTAATTATCCTACTGATAATTAATGTAGCATCTCAGGTGCTGTTCCAGGACTGTGTTAGTTCTCTTACAAGCCCCATTAGTTTGGGGGTGATGGAAGGAGCTTAAGTCCTGAGTGGTTCCCAACAGCTCCAAAAATTCCCTCTAAAACTCCAATGTAAATTGCATTCCTCTATTGGAAATAATGTGCTCAGGCACACTATGCAACTTATACCCATGTTGTACAAAGAGCTTAGCTAACATCTTTGTGGAGGGAATTTTGGAACAAAGAACAAAGTGCAATATAAATACAATGATAGAGTAAAGATAATACAATGTAATATGTCATAATGAATTATAATGGAGTGAATGATATTATGAATTGAGATATCTTAGAAACTGAAATTTGCTCAAAAAGGATGATATAGTTTATAAGTAAAGTCCAATAAGTAATTAATAACAATATAATATGCATATTCATGTAAAATAAATTTTAATAATGTAGTTAGAAGGGAAGGACTGTTGACATTGTGCACAAGAAGATTTATACCAACCGACACGCTGAACAATGGAAAGAAGGGTTTATGTTTTGTGTTTATGTTTATGTTTGTTGTTAAAAAACAAAGAACTACCCAAAAAAAACCACTGCTGGGGGGCCCTGTAAGCTGAAAGGAAGTACCTGGAACTGTGAATCCCAGGAGGCAATTAAATGCCATTTTCCATTCATTGCCCGCCTTCATTTGAGCACAGTAGTAAGCTTCCCGCAAGTCTAATAGTGAAGATTTTTCCTTTGGCTAAATGTGTCAACATGTCCATCAGGGACAGTAGGTAGACATTTTCTATGTACAACACATTTAGCTCTCTATAATCAATGTATAGATGAAGGGTCCCATCTTTCTTCTCTTAGAACAAAACCAGGGGTGCCACTCGTGGTCTTGTTAGTTGGATAAATCCACATTTTAAGTTCTTGTCTATGAAGGTGCAAAGCTCTCCTTGCTCATGTGGAGTCATCAAGTATAGTTGAGGCTTCAGGAGTTTAGCTCCAAGAAGGATTTCAATACTGAAATCTGTGGGACAATGGGGCAGGAGTGCATCAGAACCCTTCTCACTAAACACACCTCTCATGTCCCAGTACTCCTTCAGTATTTGGGATTCACTTATTGAGTGATCCTGAGCTGCTGCCCCCAACTTCTTTTGCCCTCACCGCTGGGTTTTGGGATCTTTTCCTCTTCCTTTACCACTTTCTGCTAAAACTTTAAAAATTCACTTCAGAGGGTTCCATTTGTGCAGTAAAGACAGTCCAAGCAGGAGGGACCTCTCTATCCCTGGTGCCACAATAAAACTCTGAGTCTCTTTATGATTTCCCATTCTCTTCTCATCATGAGTTGGGCCCTCTCCAGCTACAGTCCCATCTAGCTGGCAAAACACTATGGACCCCCTCAGCCATGTGAGCCATTTGATTCTCAGTCCCAGCTTTTCAACAACCTCAGGGCTAACTATGCTAAATCTAGTGCAGCCTGAGTCCAATAAAGCCAGCATCCTCCCTGGGTCCCTGAAGAGGGCACCACTAACTCCACAGGGAGGGTTACACCTGCTGACTTACTAAGGGATTATCATTGCCGTCATTGTCAGTGTCACCTGAGTTGGTCAGAGTTCCCAATCCCTCAGAGTCAGGAAGGGTGAACCTTCAGATCTTTCAGTATCATCTCTTGGGTCCTTGGAGCTGGTTTCATTGCCTCCTCAGTGGCACTGAGGTTGTGTCTGCTGGATCAGCATGCCACAGCTCAGTGACCCTCCTCCCATGTCTGAGGCATGTCATGCTCCTCTCACATATGGGAGGGAAGGACTCACCCCATCCTCCAGTCCTTCAGCATCGGTCCCAGGCCAGGTTGATTTCCACTTCCGCTGCCAACTCATACCAGCATTGTAGGGTTCATGAGGGTCCATACAAGATTCAGGTGTGGTAGATATCATCATTGAAACCATCTTTGAAGCACTCAGTGGGGATGTCTTCAGATCATGCAGCCAACTGGCAAACCAATTCTGGAAACTCCTGGATGTATATGGCCACCAACTGTCACCCTTGGGTTATGTTTTTTATCCAGATCCTAGCCTTGCATTCAGTGGATCCTTGAACCATTGGTGAAAGGTTGCCATAGTTCTGCAGTTGGGGGGGGCATTATCATTGTGGAGGGAAACCATCCACTCCACTGCCGTCTCCCCCTCCAGGATCATGTTTACTCCTTTTATCTGGGCTTCTGCTGTCTCCAGTTTGACTCCATGTAGTTCCAGACTTGCACCAGGAAGAACCCCAATTGCTCAGGATCTTCCCCATATTTAACCCCAAAGGCTGGGATCTTTGGGGCCCAGTGCCTTCAAGAAATGGTCCTTGCAGGTGGAAGGCTTGCAGGCCTTCCTGTGTAGCTTGGTCTCAGGTGACCCAGGAATCTTGAGAAACTGTCTGTGCACTGTCTGTTGGGCTCTTCAACTCCCCCTCACCTGTTGTATCAAGAACACAGCTGGTTCAGCATGGCTTTCTCTGGGGCAGATTCTTCCCTTTGCCCCATGCCTCTTGCCCACCTGAGCCTGGTGGGCTTCTCACTGAAGTGCAGCTCCTCTCATCATTCTGCCTTATCTCAAGCTTGGTATGGTCTAATGGGGAAACCAGCCATACCTCCAATTTCCTCCAGCTCACTCCCATGGTTGGACATTGGATGCTTGGTCCCCATGGTGTCTCTGGGTTGACCATTTTATTGACCATTAAAGAAGAGCTTGCTTAATGTCAGGGCTGCCTCTGTTCATTTCATAGGAAAGAAAAATCTTTGGCTTCATAGATTTAGAGAAAAGTACTTTTACTAGGAACAAACCAAAAGCAGTTAGTTTCAAGCAAACATGAATATAGCACCTTCAAACACAGAATACAGCCTAACCCCCTTGTAGCTAGGCAACCAGAGGCCACTGCATACCAGAGTCAATGGACCTGGACTTGGAGTTAATTGTAGTTGCAAAGCTGCAATGTAAGCTTCTCCAAGTCCCCCCCCCCCCCCCCCATGGCAGTAAGCAACAGGCTGGCTGACACTACCTAGCATTGCTAATTTTCCTGGATTGAAGAATCTATATTCTTCAAAACCTAACTAGCCATTTATTCTGTCTTGTCCACTGGTACACTGACCAGCAACAAATCTCCAAGGAGACAAATACCTCCTTGATCTTTTTTACTGCAAGCTATGGAATGAGATAATGGATAAGCCATCAATAATTTCATGATTATAGATATTATCCCTAAGTATGCAGAAAGTGTATATCTTTAGTATATGTCTTTAGTAACTAGTAATTTAATAATTTCCCTTTGGGCATGATATAGAATGAAAGAACCATGGGGAAAATAGTATTTGCTTTCTTGACAGAGTATTATCACAAATATTATTCACAATTTACAAATACACTTATTCGTGAATAGTGATGATTAGCTAGCTCTAACCTAGCATTGTATCTGATGTTCACATTAACATATTGCACATGGAGATTTGCATTGAGGATGTCTTTCCATTAGAATTGTATGCACATTAGCAGTCTCAAAGTTTGATCACCATGATGAACTCTTCTTTGTGATATATGACTAGATTCACAGTAGTTCCCATAGTCTGTGCCTTTTACAAAAAAAAATGCTGGCAACATCACATTATTTTGAATATTCTATTGTCAAGATGATTCCTTCTTGCCTGGATCATTAATATTTATTTATTTATACATTTATAGGTTCCCTGACTCCCTCACAAGATGAACGACAATCATCTGCTTACTTTACCACAGCTAAATGGTAGATCATTTTTTATCCAACTCAAGTGCAAACCGTTTCAATAAAACATGCAACGGAGATTTTTAAAACATTTCTTTTCCATTTTTTTTTTAAAATTGCTTCAGTGCTTTGCTATCTTATGTTGCCACAGGGCCCAATAATCTATAGCTCATGTAATAATTTCATTTGGCAGCACACTAAAAATCAAATTAGTTTCTGGGAGACAGTTATGTATGGGAATCTGGATTACTGCAGGCTGCAACAGACCATATTAGTATTGTAATGTTACTTCTGCCCTTGGGATTCTAGCAATGGGGCTCTTTCTCTCTAGTTTATATTTATTGAATCATTATGAAAACAGAGTCTTTATCATGGAGTTCCATAATAAATGAAACTGTAAATATTTAAAGGAATATGCAGTAATAATGACCACAATGTCTGAAATATCTGTCCCTTCCTTTAAAAGGACTTCTAAACTAAAACTTCTAAAATAAGTGTCTAAACTTCTGGACCTTGGCCTTTCTTATTCAATCTGCCTTTGGATTATGGATTTCCTGTCTGGCCACTCACAGAGGGTCAGATTAGGTAATCATACCTCTTCAGCCATTCTTAACACTGGTATACCACAGGGTTGCGTGTTGAGTCCCATGAAGCCCGGCCCCACTGCACTTACGGATGCAAAGAGGATGTAAAACATTAAAAAAAGCTTGCCATCCATTGGAAAATGCTATGAATCCGTTGTGTACTCATTGCATACGTGTTTCATTCTGTCGAGCATCCATCAACTGTGATTTCATCCGCACAAGAAATTTTGAGCTGCACAAAACTTTGTGAACGGATGAACTTTCCGCCGTGTTCGATGTAAATCCACGACATACGAGCAACAAATGTTCTATGTCCGTTTATCATCCATTAAACGTCCGTTGTATCCTCTCTGAATCCTCTGGGCATCCTTGCAACTCACATCCGCTGCAGCTGAAAATGGAAAGAGGGAGGAAAGAAAAGGTAAATGGAACATCTATACATCATTAGTAGCACAGAAATAGAAAGGATGCACAGTGAACGGTTTGCATCCAATATACATCTGTGCGGCATCCCCTTTCTTTCCTTTAGGCGTATGTGATGCATCTGCTTCATCTGCTATGCATCCACCCCTTCCGCTATGTGTCCACTTCGCAATTATCCTCTGGAACCCCTTCGGAGGAGTCATCCGCTTCCATCCACTTTCATCCACTAGGCTTCCTATGAACATCCGTTTAACATCCCCGCTACATACTACCCATGTCCATTCTTTTCCGTTCTTTTCTGTTCTGTTTCTGTAAATTTTTACCACTTTTTGAGCGGATGACAACAGATGGAGCCACCCCCGAAATTTTGCTTGTCCGCTGTTTCCTTTATGCATACGTTTTGCATCTGTCAGCCAGTGGGACCGGGCCTTAAAATACTCTTTATGTGCATGACTGCATTCCTACTCATGTTAGTAATACTATTGCTAAATTTGCAGACAATACAACAGCAGTGGGACTCATCTCTGGGGAGGATTGAGTCTGCCTATCAAGATGAGATGGACCGGTTGGTTTCGTGGTGTTGGTCCTCAACACCAATAAGACCAAGGAGCTTATATTGGACTATAGAAGGAACAGATCCAGCCCTTGCTTATCAATGGACACTGAGTGGAGCAAGTGGACAGTTTTAAGTTTCTGGGTGTTACCACAAAAGAACACCTGATCTGGGGTGCTCACATTGCAGCACTGGTCAAAAAGGCCCAGCAGAGATTATATTACCTGAGACTTCTCAGAAAACAACAACTGAATGAAAAACTGCCGGTGATCTTCCCCTGTTGCACCTCTGTGTGGTTTTCCAATTGCACAGTGTCAGATAGGCAAGCACTCCAGAAGGTTAACATTTTTGCCCAGAAGATAATTGATGGCCCTCTCTCCTCTTTGGAAGAGCTTTATAGCTCCCACTGCCTTAAGAAAGTTCAGAACATTCTCAAAGATTCGTCTTATCCTGGGAACCCTTTTTTTGAACTATTACCATCTGGCATATGGTACAGAATAATAAAAACAAGGGCAAATAGGCTGAAAAAGCCTTCCCTGAGGAATGTATAAATAGGCATGTCTCAATTCAGCCAGAAAACCCCACTTCTGAAATAGAATGTGGATTTTGAAAAGGAGCACATATTAATGTTCCCCAGGGTGGACAAGGTTGGAAAAACCACTTCTTCTTCAGATCCAAGCCTTCCCTTATGAGAGTATACCAATGCACATCTCAAAGTGGTGGGTAGAACTCAATTCAGGCAAAAAAAAACACCCTATTGACACAGAGCTTGAATTTTGAAAAAGAGTGTCTATTCATGTTACCCAGGGTTGACAAGGTTGGAAAAACCACTTCATCTTCGGAGAGCCTTCCCTGAGGAGTGTATGCGAAGGCACGTCTCAAAATGTTGGGTAGAATGCTATTCAGCCAGAAAACCCTACTTTTGACACCGAACTTGGATTTTGAAAAGGAGCACTTATTCATGTTCCCCAGTGTGTACATAGTTCAGGCCCTGTCACACTGGCCGAAGAATGCAAAACGTTTGTAAAAAGGACACAGCAGACGAGAAAAATGTTCCATCCGTTGTTATCCGCTCTCAAAAGGGGCAAAAATTTGCATAACCAGAGTGGACAACACGGAAAGGAATGGACGGGGGGAGGATGTAGGGCGGATGGAAAGCGGATGCTCCACAGAAGCCTAGCGGATGGAAGCGGATGAGAGCAGATGGCACATCCACAAGGCTTCCAGGGGAGCGCAGCAAAGCGGACGCAGAACGGACACAGTGAATGCAGAGCAGACGCCGAGCTGATGAAGCGGATGCAGAGCGGATGCAGAGCGGAAGCCTAGCGGATGCCTAGCGGATGCCTAGCAGATGCCTAGCGTTCACTGCGCATGCGGGGAGGATGCATTGCATCAGCCCCACTGATATAAAGGGAAGAAGCTCCCAAGCAGGTCAACATTCAGAGGAAAGACCTGCTTCCAGACACAGCCTGCCTGCCTGCCTGCCACCTGCCTGCCAGCCTGCCTGCCAGCTTGCCTGCCAGCCAGCAACCCCACAACCATGGGGAAGAAGAGAAAGCTCCAGCCATCTGCTTCCAGCCCTGGCAAGAGGGACAGGGCCACCCTCCCACTCCCCGGCCCTCACTCTGCTTCTGCTGGGGCTTCTGCAGCATGGGCTCGCTCTTCTGGGGCTGGGTCTTCTGCTGGTGCTGCTTCTGGAGGAGCTGCTGCTGCTGCTTATGGCGGTGGTGCTTCTGCTGGTGCTTACTCTGCTGATGCTACTTCTGGCGGTGATGCTTCTGCTGGTGCTTACTCTGCTGGCACTGCTCCTGGTGCTGGGGCTTCTGCTGGTGCTTACTCTGCTGGCGCTGCTCCTCGTCCTGCTGGTCCTGCTGGTGCTCCTGGTCCTGCTGGTGCTCCTGGTCCTGCTGGTCCTGCTGGTGCTCCTGGTTCTGCTGGTCCTGCTGGTCCTGCTGGCGCTGCTGGTGCTTACTCTGCTGCTGCTGCTCCTGGTCCTGCTGGTCCTGCTGGTGCTGCTGCTCCTGGTGGTGGTGGTGTGGAGGAGCAGCCCCTACAACCTGGAAGCCCCTCCGATGAGGGCCCATGTGGTCCTGCCAAAGGGAGGAAGAGGCAGATGCGAGAACAGGAGAGGAGGCAATATATCATAGAAGAGGAACATGAGGATGAGGTGCTGGAGTGGCTGAGAGAGAACGAGTATCTATGGCGGAAGGGACACAGGCTCTATAAGGACACCAAAAGGAAGCAGGCTGCTTGGAGAGAGAAGGCGTGGTTAAGCTGACCGTGGTTAAGCTGACGGACGGAGAGAACTACGTCATGGCCAAGTGCAGCTTCCTGGAGGGTGAGATAAGCCACCGAGGAGCAGCCCCTCTCACAACCCTCTCTCTCAGGAAGCCTGCTGAGAGCCAGTCCTCTTCTGGCAAAGAGTCAGCTCCTGTGTCCAGGCAGGTATCTGTGGAGCGTGCCACAACGGAGACCCCCCAAACAGCTGTACTACCCCTGGCGGAGCGCATGGAGGACCCCCTGATGCAGTGGGAGAAAGGAGATGGCATTTCCACCACAGCCCAACCCGCATCCACCCCCAGCTCCACCTCCACAGAAAGGCAGAGTGGCAAACTGGAGGGACAGAGCCACACAAATCTGCTGGAGATAAGAGACACCATCAGGAGCAGCGTAGATCTCCTCTCTCAGCTGGTACACAACGACTCCTCGTCCTCCAATGGCAAGCCCTTCCTCACCTATGTGAACCAGACCCTCATGGACATGGCGGAACCCCAGTACCAGGTGGTGAAGGACAGGATCACCGATCTGCTTCACAACCCTCCAGATCCAGATGAACCTGCTCCCACCCAGTCCAGGTCTTCTCCTCCACCCCAGGTGATGTCCCTCCCATTCTAAGGCTTTCCACAGGCCCTCACCTACCAAGGCTACGGCTACCAGGAGGTCCAGCAGCAAAGGCAGCAGCCCTTCCCAGTCCAGACACATGTTCATCGGACTCCACCGGTGCCACTGATGCCACCGATGCCACCCACGCCACCGATGCCACCCACGCCAATCCTCACCCAGCTGCAGACCAGACAGCCCCACTACACTGCTCCTTCCTCCACCCCATAGCCAAGCCCGGCCTCAGTATATCTGTCATCAGTACTGGGGCTGACACCCCATGTCATGGAGGAAGGGGCTCTCAACATCACGGGGCTGAGCCAGCTGTCTGAGAGCTTCCTCAACAAACTGTCCCCTGTTGTCCTCTCGGGGCCAGGCAGCCCAGTGTCCCTTCAGACCAGCACTCCATCAGCAGCCATTTCCACAGCACCTGGACCCTTCACCCCTGAGACTGGGCAAACCTCCGAGTGACCGGGAAGAGTGCCAGAGACTGGGTGGCTACCTGTTGACTTTGGTTGGACACTTGACTTGGGTCATTTTTCTTTTACAGCTTGTTATTAATAAAGATTATCTTTGCTTCACACACTTGCTTCATTTATTTTTTTCAATAAGGTCTTGGTGGAAACTTTTAGAAATGGTTTAAGCCTTTGCATGCTTGTCGGATGGGTTAAGGTAGCAGTGGGGTGGTCAGGGATACCTTTGGGATGGGTAAAGATAGCAGTGGGATGGCCAGGGATACCTTTAGGATGGGTTAAGATAGCAGTGGGATGGGCAGGGATCCTTTGGGATTCGTAATAGCTGTGGGATAGATAAACCTCCAGTGCTAGCATAGTGGGACTGTATGGTCCACCCTCCCAGCTGCCACACATATGGCTCTTTTTTATCAATAACAATTTATTCATTGATCAACACATTTCAAAATAAACAAAGCTCTTTATTAAATGCTCTGTTCATTGTAGGGCCACTCAACATACATGGCCCAATCTCATCAGTGGGATGAGACAGGCTGAAGGAATCATCGATTAAACATCTACCATCCTGTCTTGCCACTCCACTGCTCCAGCTGGGGAGTTGCACCAGTGTTTCAGGAGGTTGCGCTGCTTCTTCCCTTCACGTGAAGCTCTGTTGGTGCCTGATACATCCACAGTATCTATCAGGTTTTGCCCTTGCCTCCATTCCCCAGGCTCCATGTCCTCATTGTCTTGTTGATGGTCCACAAGCCTGTTCTGCAGCACTGGGTAGCGGGTGCACATGAGATTGTGCAGGATGCAGCAAGCTTCCATGATCCTCCTCACGGTCTCTGGGTGATGCTGCATGGTGGTGAGAAGTACCTGGAACCTGTTGGCCAGGATGCCAAAGGCATTCTCCACCATCTGTCTTGCCCTGGACAGCCTGTAGTTGAAGATTTTCTCTTCACGGGTGAGGCATCTGGAAGTGTAGGGCTTCATGAGGTAGGTTCCGAGGGAGAAGGCCCCACGATGAAGTAGGGCACATCTTGTGTGCCGTTGGGCAGGGGGTCTGGATCTGGGAAGCCCATGATGAGTTTGCGTTCCAGCCCCTCCTTGAGGTGACTGGCGTTGTATACCATGGCATCTGAAGCTGACCCGTTGCCTGAAGCATCGATGTACATGAACTTGTAATCAGCATTGACCATGGCGAAGAGGATGATGCTGAAGAAGCCCTTGTAGTTGAAATAAGTGGACCCTGAGTTGGCTGGAGCTTTGCAGGTGACGTGCTTCCCATCTATGGCTCCAACGGTGTGGGGGAAGTTCCACTTCTGATACCACTGCTCTGCAACTTTCTTCCACCCTTCTTCAGTGGAGGGGCACTGGAGGAGCTTCTCCAGGTCTTCTTTAATGATGGCCTGAACCACTTCTCTGACCACAATGCTGATGGTGTTGTGTGGCCACCCTCCAGGCATTCTGCATGTTCCTGTACGTGGTCCCAGAGGCCAGGTGGCACAGAGTCAGTGGCACCTTCAGCCCAGGGTCCAGGCTGGGCCGGAAATTGGTATTTGCCTTGGTCAACCTGGGTCAACCACAACTTTGTGAAATATGGCTGGTGGCATCCTCATGAAGTGCTGGAATGCACGAGTGTCTTCGTTCCTCAGCTCCACCATCAGCTTGTCATACAGTCCGTACTCGCTCTTCTCATGATCCATCTTCGGACCCAGACACTTTTTGGATGCCTCCTTTTCTTCTCGTAGACCAGGTGAAAGAGCCTGGAGAGGGCTTAGCACTGTTGTAGAACGATGGCGGCTACCAAAATGAGTTTGCGACGATCCATGGTGGAGATGACTGGATGTTGTGGAAGAGCAAGAGCAAGATCAAGGCTAAAGAGGTCTGCACAGCAGGGCTGTTGGACTGAAAGTGAGATCCAGGTGATTTCTCCCCCTTTTTATAGGAAATATCGTTTTTCTGCTAGGTGTCCTTCCACATACACCAGGCATCCTCCAGACATCCTAAATATCCGAGGCACACCTCCTATACGAACGTTTTTTTCCATTTTAATGCTTCTTTTAATGAAAGCTGCATTCGCTTTCATCCTTTCTACGTCCGTGCTACTAATGCTGCATGTCCGTTCCACGTCCGTTTCTCTTCCTTCCTGTGTCCGTTTTCTGCTGGAGCGGATGTCAGTTGCGCGGATGCGCAGCGGATGCCTAGTGGATATAGCGGACACATAACGGATGATGACGGACGTATAATGGATGTTCCCCATATGTGTAGCGGATGTAGAATGGATGCGTTGGATACTTTATCTGCTCAAAAAGTTTTGTGCAGCTCAAAACTTTTTGAGCAGATGAAATCTCTGTAGACGGATGCTGGACGGATAGAGAGTATGGAAAACGGACGCAGTGAGTACAGAACAGATGCATCGCGTTAACCAACGGATGGCAAGTGTTTCTCTCCATTTTACATCCTTTTTCCTTCCATTGGTGCTGTGTGACATGGGCTTTACCTCTTTACAAAGTACTTACAGTCCACCCACCATCTAGACATATTTTGTTCTAAATATGTGGGCCCATTCCCAATTGTTAAAGTCATTAACCAAGTCACTGTACAACTAGAATTGCCCAAGAACCTCAAGTGTATTCATCCTGTATTTCAGTTTAGTTTGTTGAACAAGTTTCACCTGTATCACTCCTGCGCCATGCACCTGACACTCCTCTTGTACCCACTCTGATGGAAGAAGAACAGCATTTTGAAGTTAAAGAAATTCTACATTGCAGGAAACATAGAGGGAGGGTCCAATATCTCATTTCCCCCCTGCCCAGTCTGAATGGGTGGATACTAAACATCTAAACTCTTCCAGAACTCCTCTTTCCATAGAAAATACTCCAACAAACCCTGAAGGGATTACTGTTTTTGGTATGATGTATTGTACGTTTTAATTATAAAAAACCTGCATACAAACCTGTCATCCTGTGCAAACCACATACATCTGCTCATACGCAGGTGATGCATTATTTGGTTCTGTTTTGGACTGACTTTGCTCAGTCACTCATGGGAGTGCCCCTTTGAAATAAACAGGACCTAATTTTGTGCAAGAAATTCAAGTGTCAACATTCCAATCAAACTTTCCATCCCAAATTCATCACACAGAAACAAAGTCCATCCAAGTAAGAATTGGTTAGAGAAGTCATATTGGCACATCTGGGGAAAACACAAATCTGAATTCCCATATTTTCCCCTGCTATACTGAAACTCACACCCAACCCCTATTGATAGTTTTCAAGTCACACTCTCTAATCCACCTCATTCTGAATTCCCATCAAATCCAGTCACTCCCCTTCAAACTCCAGTGACTCGGTCTTGGGCTCTGGCAAAAGAATGTTGTTGTGGCTATCCTCCTCTCTCACCACTCTCTCATTCTCACAGCTCCCCAACCCCCATTTGTGGCAGCCCTAATCTAATTCAAGATGGATCCGGGACTAACAGGCTGCCTCTCCACAAGTGATGATAATGTTCTGAAATGAGACAAATGAGAGGAGGTTAGCATGCATTCCAACTAACCAACTCTTTCTCCTCCAGGGGGCCCTTTTGGTTTATTGGGGGATTGTTCGTGAAACTGTTTTATTAATCTATCTGCTTTTACATCCCAACTTTTTACCTAAGTGGCCTCAAACAAAGGATACCTTATCCAGTAAATAAGATATTGTAATCAGCTCCTATGTAACCTAGAATCTAGGATTATTTCATAATGCTCCAAACCTTAAATCACAATAGGTTTCACAGATGGTTGATCTCTAGGTCTTAATTGGGAGGAAACTGTTAGGAATATAAGTAACCTAACAGGTATTTCGGTTAGAAATATATAAACCAGGATAGACATTTTAATACTGTCTCTTTAAAGGAATGCAAAAATCTGTAATTGGGTGTGGTTTCTCAAATGGCCAAAAGATGGAGCCAGAAACCTGGGTTGTTTACTCTTAGTCTCAGAAGAGAGTGTGTCTGAGTGAGTATCTCTGTTTCCCCCTGTTGGAGAGTATTGCCGGTCCTTCTAATTGACTGATATTACTGGATTTGATGTAAGCCTGATACTGAACTGTTTATGATACTGGAATTTGATATTTGGATTATCCCTGGACTAAAAACTGACTGATCTTACCTGTGAATTATTTTGGACTGCCTATTTTGAACTTTGCTTAAACTTTTCTGGAAGTAAAAACCTACATTTACTGTACAGTGTATCTGTGTGCTGTGTGTGTATTATTCAAACACTTCTCTCAAATACGTCTCCCTGTATGCACTCATTCTCCTCATGGGGAATTACCTCAATACTGGTTATGGGTCCAGGCCATACCAGGCTCAGATAACTAAGAGATAGTGCGAATGCACAGTACTGTATACAGACAGCGGTTTAGTATTTAAATTGTTGGTTACTGTCCTGGTAAAGATAGCAAAAGTCATTGAACAAGTCTATCACTGATAACCCAGTTGGATGGAACAAGCTATGTTTCCTGGTCTATGAAGTGCAGTCTACATTGCATAAAGAAGGTTTATGAAATGTAGTTCAAGACCCACCGGATGTAAATGCTTGGGGTCCAAATAATGAGGACAATGCCAAGAAGATTGCTGACTTTAAACAGAACAATGAACGAGCCCTTTATATAATTGGACAAACACTGAGTGACCAGCAGCTAGTCCATATTCGTGGAGAAGAGTCTGCTGTGTTGGGAGAATCTGAAGAGGATTTATGTTCATGACAGTGTAGGTGCACACATACATCTTACATGTAAACAGTTGGTGGAGATATGTTAGCTCATTTGAATTTCATGAAAATAACTTTTCAAGAGCTACATGAAAAGGAACTGATATTTTCAGAGCTGCATCAAGTTTACATCATTCTTTCCTCACTGGATGAAAGTTATGATGATTACATATCTTCACTGGAAGTCCTGCCCAGAGATAAAGTGACATTGACAAACATAACCGGAAGATTGTTAGAAGAAGCAAGAAGATGGCTGGATAGGGACCAACTGAGGAAGGAACAACCACAAGAAGAGAATTTGTCTTCAACTGCCTATACTGTTAGGAAATGTTTTTCTTGTGGGGCTAGGGGACATGTAGCTAGATTCTGTAAGAAAAGAAAAAGGACAAAATATTGGCAATCACCAGAAGGCCAAAAAGAATGTTAGTGTAGCTATGTCTAACAATTCAGCTGTAAACCATGATTTCTGGGTTGTTGATAGTGGAGCATTGCAATGCATTACTAAAGATAGAAAAAGATTTGTAAAGATGTCCACAAGTAAACAACATGTATCATTGGCAAATGGATGGAAGATGAATGCATCAGGTGAAGGTACTGCATATTGTTCTTGTATAAACAAACATTTAACTATGTTATATGTACCTAAACTAAAATTTAATTTGCTATCAGTAGGGTCTTTAGTTAATATTGGTTATGTAGTAACCTTTAGGGGAGATAACTGTATGATAGAGAAAGAGGGTAAAAGTGTTACTGTTACTTTAAAGAATGATTTATATGTGATACATGATGATCAGTTGAAGATGGCTAACTCAGTTTATAACAATGTTAAGCCACTTGATGAATGTATACATTTACTACATAGATATCTAAGGCACATTAATTTCAAAATGCTCAAACAAACTGTTGAATTGTTAGAAGGAGTAAAATTGAAACCCTGTACCAAGTGTTTAAACTGTAATGCTTGTCGCCAAGATAAAAGTAAGGTTACTCCTCCAAAGATAAAAGTAAGGTTACTCCTCCAAACAGACTTAATGGGTTTAAGACCAAAGAACCTTTAGAAGTTGTGTTTGCTGACATAATTGGTCCTAAGAAACCAAGTTTAGGAGGTGCCTGCTATATTTTGAGTATTATGGACCATTACTCACAATACGGTTTCTGCTATCTTATGAAAAACAAAACAGAAACATTCCAACATTTCTTTAACTGGCTAAGGTTTGCTGAGAGAAAAATGAAAAGTAAAGTAATTACATTAGTCACTGATAATGGGACTGAGTTTGTTAACAAAATATTCCAAACTATGTTGAAATTGGCTGGTTTTGAATAGAAACGTTCTGCACCTTACAAACCACAACATAACTCGTTTATAGAACAAAGAGGGCAAACATTACAAGCCATGGCTTGCACTGATTCAGGGTTACCTGAAACACTGTGGGGTGAAGCCATAATGTGTAGTAACCAAGTTTTAAACAATGTAGTTAATACAACAACTGGAGAATTGCCATTCACTCATTGGCATGGCAGAAAACCAAATTTACACAGATTTGGATCTCCAGCCTGGGTGCATATTCCCTCACAAGTAAGACTGAAAGGGCAACATAGAGCTAAGAAGTTATTTTTTGGAAGATATGAGGCCAACCACAGATTGTTTAAGCCCCTGTCAAACTGCACCAACGGATGGAAAGAGGAGGTAAAACGGAGAAAAACACTTGCCATCCGTTGGTTAACGCGATGCTTCTGTTTTGTATTCACTGCGCCCGTTTTCTTCCTCTCTATCCGTCCAGCATCCGTCGACTAACATTTCATCCACTCAAAAAGTTTTGAGCTGCTCAAAACTTTCTGAATGGAAAATGTATCCAATGCGTCCGTTCTGCATCCGCTAGGCATACGGGGAACATCCGTTCTTCATCCGTCATCATCTGTTACGCATCCGCTACATCTGCTAGGCATCCGCTGCGCATCCGCGCAACTCAAATCCGCTCCAGCGATAAACGGACACAGGGAGGAAGCGGAACGAACATGGAACGGATGCGCAGCGTTAGTAGCACGGACGGAGAAAGGATGAAAGCGGATGCAGCTCGCAAAGAAAGCATTTAAAATGGAAAAAACGTTCGCAGAAGGGACCTATCTTGGATATTAAGGATGTCTAGAGGATGCCAAGAGGATGCAAAAGGACACATAGGGGAAAACCTATGTTAAGCCTGGGTTCCCCAACCAGGGTTAGGTAGACAAGCTAAACA
>BLBF01000065.1:16361814-16376899 GCA_015471245.1 Laticauda colubrina | reverse complement strand
TGGTGGAGAACGCCTTTGGCATCCTGGCCAACAGGTTCCAGGTACTTCTCACCACCATGCAGCATCGCTCAGAGACAGTGAGGAGGATTGTGGAAGCTTGCTGCATCCTGCACAATCTCATGTGCACCCCTTACCCAATGTTGCAGAACAGGATCGTGGACCTCCAACAAGGCAATGGGGACATGGAGCCTGGGGAATGGAGGCAAGGGCGAAACCTGATAGACACTCAGGATGTGCAAGGCCCCAACAGAGCCTCACGTGAAGGGAAGAAGCAGCGCAACCTCCTGAAACACTGGTGCAACTCCCCAGCTGGAGCAGTGGAGTGGCAAAACAGGATGATAGATGATTAATGGGTGCTTCCTTCAGCCTGTCTCATCACACTGATGAGATTGGGCCATGTATGTTGGGTGGGCCTACAATGAACAGGGTGTTTAATAAAGAATTGTGTTTGTGTTGACATGTGTGGATGAATGATTACATTATTATTGATAATAAAAGGCCAAAGGTGTGGCACCTGGGAGGGTGGACCATACAGTCCCACTTTGCTTGCACTGGAGGTTGATCTATCCCATAGCTATTACCCATCCCAAAGGTATCCCTGCCCATCCCATAGCTATCTTAACCCATCCCAAAGGTATCCCTGCCCATCCCACAGCTATTACCCATTCCACAGGTATCCCTGCCCATCCCACTGCTATCCTTAACCATCCGACAAGCATGCCAAGGCTTAAACCATTTCTAAAAGTTTCCACCAAGACTTTATTGAAAAAAATAAATGAAGAAAGTGGGTGAAGCAAAGATAATCTTTATTAATAACAAGCTGTAAAAGAAAAATGACCCAAGTCAAGTGTCCAAATAAAGTCTACAGGTAGCCACCCAGTCTCTGGCACTCTTCTCTGTCACTCAGAGGTGTGGCCAGTCTCAGGGGTGAAGGGTCCAGGTGCTGTGGAGTTGGCTGCTGCTGGAGTGCTGGTCTGAAGCACCACTGGGGTGCCTGGCCCCAAGAGGACAATAGTGGACGGTGTGTTGAGGAAGCTCTCAGACAGCTGGCTCAGCCCCATGATGTTGAGAGCTCCTTCCTACATGCCATGGGGTGTCAGTCCCAGTACCGACGACAGATGTACTGAGGCCGGGCTTGGCTGTGGGGTGGAGGAAGGAGCAGTGTAGTGGGGCTGTCTGGTCTGCAGCTGGGTGAGGACTGGCGTGGGTGGCATCGGTGACGTGGGTGGCATCGGTGGCATCAGTGGCATCGGTGGCATCAGTGGCATCGGTGGCATCAGTGGTACCGGTGGCAATGGTGGCGTCCGATTAGTCTGTGCCTGGACTGGGAAGGGCTGCTGCCTGTGCTGCTGGACCTCCTGGTAGCCGTAGCCCTGGTAGGTGAGGACCTGTGGAAAGCCTTGGAATGGGAGGGACATCACCTGGGGTGGTGGAGCAGACCTGGACTGGGTGGGAGCATGTTCATCTGGATCTGGAAGGTTGTGAAGCATTTTGGTGATCCAGTCCTTAACCACCTGGTACTGGGGTTCTGCCATGTCCATGAGGGTCTGGTTGACATAGGTGAGGAAGGGCTTGTGATTGGACGATGAGGAGTTGGTGCGGAGCAGCTGAGAGAGGATATCTATGCTGCTCCTGATGGTGTCTCTTATCTCCAGCACGACAGTGTGGCTCTGCCCCTCCTATCTGGCTCTCTGCCTTTCTGTGGAGATGGAGCTGGGGGTGGATGCGGCTAGGACTGTGGTGGAAGTGCCTTCTCCTTTCTCCCACTGCACCAGGGAGTCCTCCATGTGCTCCACCATGGTTACAACAGCTGTCTGCGGGTTCTCCATCATGGCACGCTCCACAGACACCTGCCTGGAGACAGGAGCTGACTCTCGGCTGGAAGAGGACTGGCTCTCAGCAGGCTGTCTGAGAGAGAGGGTTGTGAGAGGGGCTGCTCCTCGGTGGCAGATCTCACCCTCCAGGAAGCTGCACTTGGACATGACATAGGTCTCTCTGTCCGTCAGCTTGACTGCGCCCTGGCCAGATTTCTTGAGGTGCAGCTTCCCGTACCAGGTGTGCATGTGCTTCCACCAGCTGAGGAGCACCTCTGAAGTGTAGCCCAGGCTCTCCGCCTTCTCTCTCCAAGCAGCCTGCTTCCTTTTGGTGTCCCTGTAGAGCCCATGTCCCTTCCGCCATAGATAGTCATTCTCTCTCAGCCACTCCAGCACCTCACCCTCATCTTCCTCCTCAATGTTGTATTGCCTCCTCTCCCGTTCTCGCGTCTGCCTCTCCCTCCCTTTGGCAGGACCACATGGACCCTCATCAGAGGGGTTTCCAGGTTGTAGGGGCTGCTCCTCCACACCACCACCACCAGCAGCAGAACCAGCAGGATCATCATCATCATCATCATCATCATCAGCAGCAGCAGCAGCAGGACCAGGATCAGCAGCAGCAGAGTAAGCACCAGCAGCACAAGCAGGACCAGGAGCACGAGCAGGATCAGGAGCACGAGCAGGACCAGCAGGACGAGCAAGACCAGGAGCACGAGCAAGACCAGGAGCATGAGCAGGACGATCAGGACGATCAGGACCAGCAGGACCAGCAGGACCAGCAGGATGAAGAGCAGCTACAGAAGAGTAAGCACCAGCAGAAGCACCACCACCAGAAGCATCATCATCAGCTCCTCCTGAAGCAGCATCAGCAGAAGCACCACCACCAGAAGCAGCATCAGCAGAGTAAGCTCCAGCAGAAGCACCACCACAAGAAGCAGCATCAGCAGAGTAAGCACGAGCAGAAGCACCACCGCCATAAACAGCATCATTAGCTCCTCCAGAAGCAGAAGCAGCAGAAGCCCCAGCCCCAGAAGAGTGAGCCCATGCTGCAGAAGCCCTAGCAGAAGCAGAGTGAGGGCCAGGGAGTGGGAGGGGGGCCCTGTCCCTCTTGCCAGGGCTGGCAGCAGATAGCTGAGGCTTCCTCTTCTTCTCCATGGTTGTGGGGTTGCTGGCTGGCAGCAAGGCTGGCAGGAAGGCTGGAAGGAAGTCTGGTAGGCAGACATGCACCAAGGCTGGCAGGCAGGCAGGCAGGCAGGCAGGCAGCAAGGCTGGCAGGGAGGCGGGCAGGCAGGCTGGCAGGAAGACATGCAGCAAGGCTGGCAGGCATGCATGCAAGCAGGAAGGCTGGCAAGGCAGTCGATGTGTCTGGAAGCAGGTCTTTCCTCTGAATGGTGACCTGCTTGGGAGCTGCCTCCCTTTATATCCATGGGGCTGATGCAATGCATCCTCCCCGCATGTGCAGTGAACGCTAGGCATCCACTAGGCTTCCGCTAGGAATTTGCTAGGCTTCCGCTGTGCATCCGCTTCATCCGCTAGGCTTCCGCTGTGCATCCACTTCATCCGCTCGGCATCCGCTCTGCATCCGCCCTTTCTGTTCCGCGTCCGCTTTGCTGAGGCCGCCCGGAAGCCTTGTGCATGTGTCATCAACTCCCATCCGCTTCCATCTGCTAGGCTTCCGTGGAGCATCTGCTTTCCATCCGCCCTGCATCCTCCCCCTGTCCTTGATTGGTAGTTTATCTTATCTCAGTAATTTGTCAAGGCCAGATATTGCATACAGTGTTAATCGATTAGTGAGATTTAACGCTGAGCCAACTGAAAGGCACTGGCAAACTGCTAAACGTGTGTTAAGATATCTGAAACAAACAATGCATTATGCATTTGGAGCCTAAAGATGGACTGAATTTAACTGCATATGCTGATGCAAGTTTTGCTACAGACATAAATACACTAAAATCTACATCGGGTACTGTAGTATTATTGGGAAAAGTGTTGATTGGCTGAAGGTCTCTTAGACAGAAACATCTAAGTTTGTCAACAATGGAGGCTGAATTCTCATGTTTGTCTTTACTATGTACAGATTTAGTTTTGTATGAGCAGTTATTAATTTATGGGACATGGGAATTGATGTAACAAATCCTATTGTTGTTTATGCAGATAATCAATCAGCAATACAGATGGCTTCAAATATTGCTGTGAAAACAAGAACAAAACACATAGCTTTCAGATATTTAAATGTGAGACAATGTATGCAAAGTAAGATGATTATGCTAGAATACTGTACGTCAGAAAACAATATTGCAGATCATTTTACAAAGGCCCAGGGTTCTATGAAGCATAAGGCGTTCTGTGAAGATTATGGACTTAGAATGTAAGGTTGTATATATTGTATTACCTAAAAAGGGAGAATGTTAGGAATATGAGTAACCTAACAGGTATTTGGGTTAGAAATATATAGAATAGACATTTTAATACTGTTTCTTTAAGGGAATGCAATAATCTGTAATTGGGTGTGGTTTCTCAAACGGTCATAAGATGGAGCCAAAAACCTGGGTTGTTTAGTCTTAGTCTCAGAAGAGAGTGTGTCTGAGTGAGTATCTCTGTTTCCCCGTTGGAGAATATTGCCGGTCCTTCTAATTGACTGATATTCCTGGATTTGATGTAAGTCTGATAATGAACTGTTTATGATACTGGAATTTGATATTTGGATTATCCCTGGACTAAAAACTGACTGATCTTACCTGTGAGATCTGTCTTTTGGACTGCCTATTTTGAAATTTGTTTAAACATTTCTGGAAGTAAAAACCTACATTTACTATATAGTGTATCTGTGTGCTGTGTGTGTATTATTCAAACACTTCTCTCAAATACGTCTCCCTGTATGTGCTCATTCTCCTAATGGAGAATTACCTGAACAGAAACAGCTGGTTTCAACAAGCTGCTATGGTACATGGATGCACTTTCCCCAATAAGCGAGGGAGCCTTAGCTGCATAGTCACTGGATTTATCATTTTTACTATGGGGAATGGTCCTATGAATTTGGGACCCAGGTTCTTTGTGGGCAGCTGTAGATATTTAGTAGACAGGTAGACCTGGTTACCCACTTTGAAATTGATTTATAGTGACTGGTGTTTATCTGCTTGATGCTTGTATTTTTCAGTGGGCTTGGGCGAGCAGCCACTTGGAATTTTCCCATCTCTTGTAGCAAGTCCATCTATTTGGCCAAGGACATTGAGGTGGGAGGTTCTCTAGGCATCTCAGGCACTGGCACAAAGTCCATTCCACTAGTGACCTGGAAATAGGGTTAAGTCAATGCTACTATGGACAGCATTGTTGTAGGCCATTTCCACAAAAGGCAGCAGATCAGCCCAATTGTCCTGTTGGTAATCTACATAGCAGCTCAGGTGCTGCTCTACCATTGCACTTGTTCATTCTGTGGCCCCGTTTGTGCTCAGATGAAATGCCAAGCTCAGCCTCTGCGAGGAATCTATGGACCAAAGGAACTCCCTCCAGAATTGGGCAGTAAATTGCACTCCCTGATCCGAGATGATCCGCCGCAGCAGTCCATGAAGTCTATAAATCTGCTTGATGAACATCTTCGCTAACTTCTTGGCTGACAGTGATCCAGAACAAGCAGTTAAATGTACTTGCTTATAAAATAGGTCCATCACAGTTCAAATGTCCAAATGACCATATTCCCGCTGCTTTCTGGAAGTTCTATGATAAAGTCCATTGCTATTAAAGGGGGCTATCAAAGCCAAACCAACCTTGCATTGGTTAAAGATTCCTACATTTATATATATATATATATTTGCCTGTAATAAATACTAACCTATTTAAACATGAGAAAAGAAGTGATACAAAAAAATACGAGCCTATTTAAACACGAGAAGAAGTGGTATGAAAAAAGTGTTGGTTTTTTTTTTGAAATTTCTTTGCATGGGATACTATTCAAACTCACTCATTCTGCTTTCAGTGTGTAATACTGTGTGCTCTCAGTCATAACTTTCTTTTTTTTAAATAAAAACTTTTAATGTTCTACACAGTCCTTTCTAAATGTTTGTATTTAAAAGCTCTTTCCCAAAATGTTTAGCTATATGCAATGGAAATGTTGGAGTAGTACACAGTCTGAAGACAAATTCTCTTCTCCTGTGTACATTTATCTGGGAATTTATTTCACCTCAAATTGTGGAGATGTTTTGGTTGGTTTATTTTTTGCATCTTTACTTACAAATCATCTAGAAATAGGTTAGTTGGAATTAGGATAAGCACTTTTTTCATTTTGTTTTTGCTTTATTCCCTTATTTTCCAAGGAATTTAGACAATTATGTTGCTCTATATTCCTAAGAGGGCTGGCAGGGAAACAATATTCAAATCTGATTTACAGAGAAGGAATCTGTAAAGTGTGGGAGAAGTGCCTGAAGTTTCACATATTGTCTAAATGAGCAGCAGAATTTAATTTTACTCTTGGTAGTATCAGAAAAGAGACATTCTGAGTCCTGCCAGTTTGTTTTCCATTAAAATATGCAATTTTAATATTTACCAGCTTTGCAATTCCAAATTATAGTCAGTAGTGCTATAATTGTCCTTATGAACTCAGTAGAACATGACAAACATGTTGATGCCAATAAAAGCCTGTTTTGTTTAACTGTTTCTTCATTAAGATGTAATCTATTTGTAGAATGTAGAATTGTTATTTGGTGGGTGATGTGTACCCAATCTGTAGGGATGGGGAGGTACCAATTTGATTATTAAAAAATTTTTTTTTGGGAAAACATCAAAAATCACCCTAGGAAACAATCCAACCTAATTCTCCTCTCACCAAGTAAAGGATCAGTTGCTTTAAATTAGAATCTGTTGTCAGAAAAGCTCCACCAGAAAAGCTAATGATTATTGTTCTTAATTAAATTTACATGCCACCTGATTCCCAACTCTAGACAGTTTGCTATAGATTATATAAGAAACAATCTGTAGAATAAGTAAGCTTTCCCTTAGATGATATCAGTTGGTAGATGAAGGGAGGGAATATAAATGAGCACAAAACCTTTTGCTAGAGAAGATTTGAGAATTAGATGAAACAAAGAACTGCTATCTGGTGAGGGGCAAATGACATAAGTTTTGTAATTTGCTAACTTAGTTATTTTTTATTTTAATCTGATTGATATTCTCTCTTTTAAAGTGATGTTCAGATTTATTAGCTTTTAACATTCCTAAACTGATAAACAAACTGGAGATTAGCTCCAGATAAGAAAAAATTGTTACTACAAATTGGGGTCTGGCTTTATCTCTTTTGTGAATTCTAAACAATCTTTTTCCTTTATCCAATTTTTGTCCCTTCAGGCCTCATTTTAATAAACATGTATGCTATTATCCTGTCCAATCAACTCCTCATTCAGATTTCTTTGTTATGTTAACTATAAAAGTGGATGTAAGCTCTTTGAATGAGAGGAATCCCTTTTGTCTGAATATTCTAATAAATTGTAATAAAATGATCTTCCTGTTTCAATTGATCTTATGCACGCCAAGGCATAGTCTGAAAAAAATCATCTTTGGTCTTCACTGGGCAATAGGAAGAAGATAACTCTTTTCAACACCTCAATTTTCTTCTTAAAAACCAACATAATTCATTTTACAAATCCATAATTAATTATCATCAGGACAAATAAACTGTACTCTCTCAAACTGCTATCAACATTTTGGCAGCATTACAGCTGATAATATACTTGTGAAATGGGTGAAATAAACATGACTGATATTTGGGGATGTTTAAGAAATTCAACCTGGTAATAAATGTTCATTCAGCTTGTACCTTCCAACAGTTTTCAATTAAATCCTAGGCAGAGGCTACTATCTGAATTCGCATTCAAAGAAAATAGTCAGACTTAGACTAACTTTATCATTACTTTGAATGTATGTCAATACATACATTAAAATGAAATTTCATTGCATACAGCTTTTAAAGAGTCACCACCCCCAATATATATTATATAAACATACAAAATAAATACAAAATTATGCATATATCCACATATATTACATGACATAGAGAAATAATACAGTCTAGTTCAGATGTATACATGTAGATGGTGAAAAAAATGAATCTTGTGAGTTTACCAGACAGATAGTATATGGAACAAGCTGTTATAGAATTTGGTACTTCTGCTAGAAATATGTTGAAACTGTCAGTGTATAAGAGTTCATGAATTAGAATAGACATGGTAAAAGATCACCCAATGGGGACTGTTGGATGACCCAGACAGCTCAGAGCCTGGGAATGGCTTAGCTTGACTGATTTATATATGTTGCTTTGTCTTTACAATATTGCCTCTGTATTATATATTGCTTCTACCATGTTTCTCCAACAATACGGCCTCCACCAATAGGAAGGCCCAGCATGATTTCTAGGCATAAGGTGAAATTTAGCCTCACCCCCACAATTTAGGCCTGTTTAAACTATGTGTTTCCCCATCATTTCTCACATCATTTGTTAGAATGAAGAGGTGAAGGTGAAGAGAAATGGGGGGGAAGGGTGTGTGGGGAAAACTTGCCTTTAGGAGCATCCTACAGATAGCCTAGGCTAAAATACCCTGATCTACTAATGATAGAATATCGGCTGATAGAAGGTCCCCGAAGGCAGAGTCACCAGCCATTTCTATCAGCCGGTAGAAGCTGATAGAAATCAGGGCACGCACACTCCTCTCACCCTGAGGTCATTTCTATCAGCTGATAGAAGCTCCCCAAATGCAGAGTCACCAGCCTTTTCTATCGATCAATGGAAGGTCCACAAAAGCAGAGTCACCGGCCATTTCTATCGGCTGGTAGAAGTGGCCTCAGGGCGAGTGCTCACACACACTCCCCTCACCACTAAGCAGTTTCTATTGGCCGATGGAAGCTCCCCAAAGGCAGAGTCACCAGCCGCTTCAGGGTAAGGTGTGGCTATGCATCAGGTTCCCAGCTGCAAACTCAATCATGTACATATACTGTTGTCAGAGTAAATATCAGACAACCCCAAGATTCCCACTGCATTTCTGCTTCCTGAGCCAGCCACTCTTCTTTGTCTCCTCAGTTAGTGTGATGACCTGTAGTCTCTCAAAATAACCCAAAACCCAAAACATACATTAAAATCTGGTAAGCCCTTCAACTTAACTTCACTGTTTTATTAGGCACAGTTTAAAGTCACAAAAGTAAATAATGAGGCAAAAAGAAAACCAAAACAAACCGCATTGACGAGAGTTCTGAAGCAAGCTAAGATAATTAATCATACATTCCAGGAAGATAACCGAAGAGAATCCATGGGAAGAACCCCAGCAAAGATAAATTTCTTTCAAAGAAAACATTGAACTTTGACTCCAGCAATTCTAACTACACAGTTACCAACTTCTATACATAGCTACCAGCTGCAAGCCACGAGGAGGGTCATGGTAATCTCCTCCTGAGTAGACCTCGCTTTTCTCTGATCCTCTCCTCCCTGCGTGACCTAGGATGGATAGGGGATGGGCCTGGATCCTCCTCTTTTTTTTTTTTTAAATAAAGTTTTATTTGGGTTTTCACACATACAAAATACAAGTGAAACATCTTTTTTGAAAATAGCATGATCCCGGGTTGAACTTCTTTACACAGACACAAAACTCAATTTCATGCTCCTTTTTGTATTCTGTTCCATATCTTATACTATTTTACATTTTCCATATAGTTTTTCCCCTCTTTTAATTTTCTCAATTTTATTTTGATTATCTCATCTCAATTCAAATTGTTATATTTGTACTTTTATCTGTTCTGTTTCAATTTCATATTATCTTTTCTCATTAAACAAATTTTCTCCTGTAGTTACAAATTGGAGCATGACACCTTTATATCTTTTAATTACATCCATTCAACTCTTATTTAAACTTCAATATATACCTTAAGTTTATGACCTTCAATATAATACATAATATGTAACTTCCAATCAAATTCTGCTTGGTACATTCTTATAATACACACTATATTCTTAAAAAAAGAAAGAAAGATTGTAAATATATGAAATTATAAACCCTCATTCCATTCCAGTTCAGTTCTATCATTAATAATCATTAAAATCTTAACATCTTTAACACTTTTTTCAATTAAATATCATACTTCCTTAAAAACACATAAAATGTCCATAATTAATTTTCCCTTATTTCTCTTCACATATGTTTTATAAATACTTAAATATAACTATTGTTACATTTATTTATTGATAAGCATTCCACTGAATTACGATAGCTATTTTATCAAACATTTTAATCATACATTATTTCATATTTTCTAAAATTATTTCTGTTTCTAATATAACCATACTATCTTATATACCTTTGCAGAATCCCTTTTTCCATTAAGTTTTCACCTATTATCTCTAAATAGGCCCTGTTTCTCTATATTTTGCTTCTGTCCTTTATAACTTCTTTTCCTTTTTTTCTTCTCTCTCATCTTCTCCCTCCCCTTCCTCCCCCCTTGTCTCTCTAGTTATAATTCTCTCTTCTGCATTTCCCTCTTCTGTTGCTTTCTGATTTTATACTTATTTTTCACTCTATTTTTTTTTGGGGGGGGGAGTTGTTTTTCCTGAATCTTAAACTTTCCATTCTCTTTCCCCCTTTCCTTTTCCCCCTGCATCTAAGACAACCGGTTCATGAAAGATGGTTTCTTCTTTGTTGCAATCTTGTTCTGCAGGCATTTTTTGTTGTTTCTCATAATTACAAATCTCCATTTCTAAAAACTGAAATATGAAGCCAAAAGAACCTCTCCCTTCTTGTTTATCTTCTTTGTACTTTTTAAGCTCCATTTCAATTCCTCCAAAAATTGGAGCCATTTTAAACAATTTTAAACAACCACCTGATTGATTTTAGTCATTCAAAACAATAACCAAGAATCCAGAAATCATCAAGTAATTCAGATAGTCCCGAGTTATATCTTCTTATTTCTTTTTTGACTTTCTCTTCCTGGGGTTTTTGTTTCGCTATTTCAGTTAGAATGTATCTTTTGGATGTCTTGTTGAGATTTTGCTGTCAGTTCTTTTTTTAATTCCAGGCAGTCTCCTCCCTTCCAGATCCTGCCCTTTTATTCTTTTTCTCTCCTTTCCTGTTTTCAAAAGCTTTTAATTATCCAGAAATCTTTATTATCCTTTTGACTTTTTATTTTCAGCATTAAATGCTTATTGATGTCAAAGTGGATTTTTTTCCAATTTCTTGCTTAAGTCTCTTAGCTGTCAGTATAGGAAAAGGAGAAAACTAAATCTTTTCCTTTTTCTCTCTCCTTTACAGCTTAAAAATCTTCTTAGGGAACAATGTTATTGTTTTTTAATAGTTTCAATTCCAGGGTACCTTATTTGTTGCTTTTGCTGTTTGACCTGGTCAGCCAAAACTTTTTCTTCTTATCTTCCTCCTGCACATTCTTTTCTGGTCAAGTTCTTCTTTGTGATGGCCATTTCTGACCACCACTGCAACTGCCTTCGTGAAAGGGAGTAATGGCCAGTTGGGATGGGGAGATGCGGCTCTCCTTAACCCTTCAGGCAGTCTCCCCCCTCGTCACCACCTCTACCGGGTGGCTTAGCCCCGAAACCAGCTGGCTCAGGGCGCTCCAGCGGTGAGCATGGATCGAAGCCTTGCAGAGATGAGGTTTCGGTCTGTCGCTGAAGAAGCTCAAATCGGAAGCCGGCCTGGATCCTCCTCTGATTGCTCAGCCAGCCTCTGCCCTTCCCCAGCCTCCTCCACCACTTCTGGAACCACACTCCCACTCCCTGTTGGCTGTTCCTCCTCTTTCTCAGAGTCAGTCTCCACCAGGGGCATGACAGTTAGCCTTATTTTCCTCCACCCCTGCTTTCCCACTGCAACCACTTCGATCGCAGGAGGGCTGCTAAAGAAGCTGTTGTCTTCTCCTGTCCCACTCTTTTAAACTTCTCTCCAGCCTTGGAAATCTTCTCCTGGGGACCCCATCCCAGCTCCAACCCTGCTTAGCTTCCATCCAAGGACTGGTTCTGCCCCCCCATCTCTGACTATTGAGCAGAGCCTTTAGGGAGCTTTCATTGGCCAATAGAAATGGCTTTGTGGCAAGGGGAGTGCACGTGAGCACTCACCTCGAGGCCATTTCTACTGGCCAATAGAAGCAGCTGGTGACTGTCTTTGGGGAGCTTTCATCAGCCAATAGAAATGGCTTTGTGGTGAGGACTGTGCGCATGAGCGCTCGCTCCAAGGCTGCTCTACCAGCCTATAGAAATGGCTGGTGACTCTGCCTTTGGGGAGCTTCCATTGGTTAATAGAAATGGTTTCATGATGAGGGGAGTGTGCATGGGGTGCTCTAGTTGAGGGTGCACATGGGGAAGGAAATTAAGTCACCACCAAAAAGTCATCCTAGCCATTTTGGGGGGGCTCAAAAAAAATAAGACCTGGACTTATTTTATGAGAAACACGGCATGTTTATATAGCTTCTTCTGATTATGACTTCTGTATTCTGAGTTCTGATTTTGACTTCTGCTGCATGAATTTTGTATACATGCATCATACTGTATATTATTGTATATAAACAAGTTTCTTCTTGCGTGCTAGTTGGATTGCTTCAAACTCTGACAGAAACCTCCTCCCAGAGGGGAGCAAGAGAAACAGATCATAAAGTGGGTGTGTGAGGTCTCTAACAATACCTTGAGCTCAAAGCACATAGTGCTTATAAGCAGTATCCTGAATAACAGGAAGCAAACTTCCTGTAATGTTCTTGACTGTCCTTACCATTTTCTGTATGGACTTTCTATCTGAGGCACTGCTGCTACCAAACCAAACAGTGATGCAGTTTGTTAAAACACTCTCAATTGTGTTTTTGTAAAAAGTGGCCAGAACAGGAGAAAGATGTGCTCTCCTTATCCGAAGCAGGAAATGCAGATGCTGGTTTGCACACTTCACTAAGGATGATGTATGAAGAGACCAGTTCAGATTATTTGCATTTGTAAAAACTATTGTTTGAATTTGTAAAAACAGGAAAAATGAATACACTTTTTTTTGTCTCTGAAAGCATTGATTGCTGGCCATTTCTTCTGCTATTCCTGATATTCTCTTGGTATGCTATTGTTGGTGGTTTGTTACCATTTCTATTGAGGATGGTTCATGAGAAGCTCATTTCATCATTGCTTCTTCCTGAGGGAATAGGAAAACTGTTTTGTTTTGTTTGAAAAAACTTTGTTATATTTGTGGTGATATTTTGTTTCCTAAAGACAACACAACTGTGAAATGAGGTTCTTTTCCATCCTTCTCAATGCACATGTTTCCAAAGAGGCACCAAAAGTTCTGGACCATGGAAAGGCAGAAAGAGAAAGAAGGCAATTCATTTCAATTTTAACGCACACATTTTGAATCATAATCAGGATTAGATCCCTTATAGAATTGAAGTTATGAGGATTTGGTTTCCTAAGGCAAGATTTTGCAAGAACTTGCATTACTTGAAAAAAATATATTTTGCATTCAGAATATTATCTGTATGCAAAATGTATCTGTGTGAAGAATTTTATCACTTCATTTTGTTTATTGGTTTGCCCATTTGTATACTGTTTAATCAAACGTGCAGAGTTAAAATGTAGACGCATAAAAGTAAATGAAGGAGAGGAGGAGGAGAGGGGAGAAGTCTCCAGCATTTTTTGGAGGAGGAGAAGGAAATCTTAAACATTTTCTGAAGGTAAATCTAGATGAACCACTTTATTTCTTTCAAGTATATGGATCAAAGCAGGGCACTTGTTCCTCAACAAATTTTAAGGATAATGCTGCTTCAACATTTCAATCAAAAAGATTGAAAAAGAGGGTGGAGCTGGCGTCGCAACGATATGGCATATGATCTTGGAGGTCTGAGATTGCTGCCAATATCTTTGCTCCTGGATGGTCCAAACGGATCTAAACTGTCCCAAAGAGATGGTGAATGTAAAGAGCACATCCTGTTGATCCCAAGGACACCAGAAAGTCCCTGGTAGATCCAGGAAAAGCTCTTTTTGCCAGCGGCAAAGAGGCAGCCATTAAAGCTGCTGAAGTTGGGACAGCTATGAAATGAAAGAGAACGGAAAGAGAAAGTGTGCCGGTTTGGTGAGAAATTTACTTAAAGATTTGAAAGGACACCCTAAGGAAAAGAAAGAATCTGTAAAAATTTTGACAGAAGTGATTAAGCGGCGATTTTAAACAGAAAGTCAAAGTATTATTTTTTTTATTTTTTTTCTCATTGCTGGATTTTTTACACATGATTTTATATTTTGAAATGACTGGGTTTTTTTTCTTCCATCTATTCTTTCTCTCCTTTTTGACTTTATAATATTTTAGGCTAGAGACTCCCTTCTCGTCATCTTTTTTAATATCTTTTTTTCCTTTTTTATTAATTTTTATTATATCTTGTTTGGAAAAGGAGGGGGAAAGTGAAAGCAGAAGAAACTTTGTAACACTGCCAACTAGAGGCTTGGAAATATTCTATCTTTTTTTTTTATTGATCAGAAAAAGCTGAGAAAGAACTGAGACTTCTTTTCATTGCCTGTTTGATAAGATAGAGGGAAGAGCATGGGAAAGTATTATTGCAGCTCTTCTGGGTTTCTATCAATAGCTGGTGTTGAAGCTTATAGAAAAAAAAAGGTAATAAGACTGTGGAGAAGAGAGTTATAAATTTTAACAAAAGCCTTGGATAACCAAACAAGGTGTAGTTTGCTCTTTTTACTTTTTTTAAGGTGGGCTATTTCTTACTTTAACAAACCCCCTCCTTACTAGCTTACCTTTTGTAATAGCTATTTGGATCTCTGGCCTTTTGGAACTTGTTTTTGTCTTTCTTTTTGTTTTTGAAGTCTAATTTTTATGTTTGCATTCTATTTTGAAGGAAAAGCTTTCGTATTTATAACTTCCTTTCTTTTTCTTTTTTTAAGGGAGTAGTCTCTTTTCTTTTTTCTGTATCCCTCACTTGTATTTTTTTTTCTATTTACCTTCCATATTGGGTTTTTTTTTTTTTTTGTGGATTTCTTTCTTATTTTTATGCATCCATTTATACCTGAGACTTTTTAATGGATTAAGGTGTTGAAGAACCTGAAGAACATCTTTTTTCTCTTCTTTAGTTTTTTATTTCCTATTTTTCTGCCCTTTCCAGGATTTAACAATTTTTTATTTTGTGTGTGTCTGTGTATTTATGTTATTTTCTTCCACTTTTGAGTTTTTACTGCTATCTAACCAGTAGATTGGATTAAGGTATACAAGAACCTGAAGAATTATTATTATTATTATTATTATTATTATTATTATTATTATTATTAT
>BLBF01000065.1:16351652-16361804 GCA_015471245.1 Laticauda colubrina | reverse complement strand
ATTATTATTATTATTATTATTATTATTATTATTATTATTATTATTATTATTATTATTATTATTATTATTATTATTATTATTTGTCTTCTTCTTTTCCACTATTTTTACTTGGAATTACAACTGGTTATTTCACAAGTGAATTAAGGTCTAGAAGAACCTGAAGATTTTGAATTGTCTGAAATGAGTAGGAAACTAACAGCCTCTGGTTCCTCAACTTCTACTTCTTCCTCTTCACCATCTGGAGGACAACACTCAATACAGATCATGTTACAGCAAGAAAAAGAACAGGAAAAGGTGACGCTGCAGATGATTATGCAAGGAATTCAAAATATACAAACAAGAACAGAGAATACTGAAAAGAGAACAGAGACCATTGAACAAAGAACAGCGAAAACTGATGAAAAGGTGGAGAACATTCAACAAATGATGATGAAGTATGATGAGAGATTCCAAAAAATTGAAGAAGATAAACAAAGAGATAAGAAGATTGGAGATATTGAAAGCAGATAAACTGTGATTGAACAAGATAAAAGTGGGATGTTGAGATGGGAGATGGACAGATCAGAATTTTATCTCAGATTCCAAAACATAGAGGAAGAAAAGGGGCAAAACCTAGCTGAGATAATGATAGAAATTTTGGCGGAAGCTCTGGAAATAACTAAAGAGAAGATGATGGATGGAATAGATGCGGTTTATCGAGTCTTCACAAGATATGCAATGAGGAATCCTGAAACAAGTATCCAGAAGAGTGAGAGAGATGAGAAGAGCATACTGATTTCTGACTAAAATTCTATTTTAAAAAGAGGTGAATTATAGATGGTTGATTCCAGAAGGTTTAATGTTCACGTGGCAAGAACAGAGACATAGAATTGATTCAACTGACAAAGCTGAATTATTTCATACAGAATATTTTGGAGGGAAGGAGGAGGAGACAGAAAAATAAATGTCACTAATTAAATTCCAAGAGGACTGCCAAATAGCAACTGAAAAAGAAGAAGGTGCAGAAGGTGGAAAGGTGGAAATCAAAGAACAATATGAACCAAGATCAATGAGAGCTGCTAAACCTAACTACAAAATATAACCATGGAAGAGAAAAAACTGATTACAATTAACATAAATGGACTTACCTCAGCTGTTAAAGCCCCTGTCACACTGCACCAACGGATGCAAAGAGGATGTAAAACGGACAAAAAAGCTTGCCATCTGTTGGAAAACGCTATGTACTCACTGCCTCCGTTTTGCTTCCTCTCTATCCATCCAGCATCCGTTTATTGACGTTTCATCCGCTCAGAAAGTTTTGAGCTGCTCAAAACCTTTGCACAGAAAATGTATCCAATTTGTCCGTTCTGCATCTGTTACGCATCCGCTAGGCATCCATTCTGCATCCATTATGCATCCGCTATATCCGCTAGGCATCCGTTCCGCATCCGCACAACTCGCATCCGCTCGGACGCAGGGAGGAAGCGGAACGGATGCAGAACAGATGCAGAATGGATGCAGAACGGATGCAGCACGGAAACAAAGCATTTAAAATGGAAAAAACATTCGCAGAGGGGACCTATCTCGGATATTAAGGTTGTCTAGAGGATGCCTAGAGGATGCCTAGAGGATGCCTAGAGGATGCCTAGAGGATGCCTAGAGGATGCAAAGGGACACCTATACTGCCTATAAAAAGGGGGAGCAACTCGTCTGCATCTCACTTTCAGACCAGCAGCCTAGCTGTGCAGACCTCTGCAGCCTTCATCTGACTCTTCCTCTTCCACAGCATCCAGTCATGTCAACCGTGGATCGTAAAACAGTTCTTTTGGCAGCCACCATCGTTCTGCAACAGTGCGAAGCCATCTACAGGCTCTGTGAATTCTACTACAGGAAGAAAAAAAGGCAGCCAAGAAGCGTCTGGGTAGGAAGATGGATCAGGAGAGGAGCAGAGTATGGACTGTACAACAAGCTGATGGTGGAGCTCAGGAACGAAGACACTCGGGCATTCCAGAACTTCATGAGGATGCCTCCAGCCATGTTTGACGAAGTTGTGCAGCGGCTGACACCCAGGTTGACCAAGGCAAACACCAACTTCTGGCCCAGCCTGGAACCTGGGCTCAAGGTGGCACTCACTCTGCGCCACCTGGCCTCAGGGACTACCTACAGGAGCATGCAGTATGGCTGGAGGGTGCCACACAACACCATCAGCATTGTGGTCAGAGAAGTGGTGCAGGCCATCATCGAAGAATACCTGCAGGAGCTCCTCCAGTGCCCCTCCACTGATGAAGGATGGAAGAAAGTTGCAGAGCAGTGGTATCAGAGGTGGAACTTCCCACACACCGTTGGAGCCATTGATGGCAAGCACGTGGCCTGCAAAACTCCACCCAAGTCGGGCTCCACTTATTTCAACTACAAGGGCTTCTTCAGCATCATCCTCATTGCCATGGTCGATGCTGACTACAAGTTCATATACATCGATGCTTCAGGCAGCGGCTCATGTTCAGATGCCCAGGTATACAACGCCAGTGACCTCAAGGAGGGGCTGGAACGCAACCTCATCATGGGCTTCCCAGATCCAAACCCCCTGACCAACGACACGCAAGATGTGCCCTACTTCATCGTGGGGGGTGATGCCTTCTCCCTCACAACCTACCTCATGAAGCCCTACACTTCCAGACTCCTCACCCATGAAGAGAGGATCTTCAACTACAGGCTGTCCAGGGAAAGGCGGGTGGTGGAGAACGCCTTTGGCATCCTGGCCAACAGGTTCCAGGTACTTCTCACCACCATGCAGCATCACCCAGAGACTGTGAGGAGGATCATGGAAGCTTGCTGCATCCTGCACAATCTCATGCGCACCTGCTACCCAGTCTTGCAGAACAGGCTTGTGGACCTTCAGCAAGGCAATGGGGACATGGAGCCTGGGGAATGGAGGCAAGGTCTAAACCTGATAGACACTCAGGATGTGCAAGGCCCCAACAGAGCCTCACGTGAAGGGAAGAAGCAGTGCAACCTCCTGAGACACTGGTGCAACTCCCCAGCTGGAGCAGTGGAGTGGCAAGACAGGATGATAGATGATTAATGGGTGCTTCCTTCAGCCTGTCTCATCACAAGGATGAGATTGGGCCATGTATGTTGGGTGGGCCTACAATGAACAGGGCATTTAATAAAGAGTTGTGTTTATGTTGACATGTGTGGATCAATGCTTACTAATGAAGGGCCAAAGGTGTGGCACCTGGGAGGGTGGACCATACAGTCCCACTATGCTTGCACTGGAGGTTTATCTATCCCACAGCTATCTTAACCCATCCCAAAGGTATCCCTGCCCACCCCACTGCTATCTTAACCCATCCCAAAAGCATTCAAAGGCTTAAACCAATTCTAAAAGTTTCCACCAAGACTTTATTACAAAAAAAGTAATGAAGCAAGTGTGTGAATCAAAGATAAACTTTATTGAACAACAAGCTGTAAAACAAAAATGACCCAAGTCAAGTGTCCAAATAAAGTCCACAGGTAGCCAGCTACCCAGTCTCTGGCACTCTTATTGGTCACTCGGAGGTGTGCCCAGTCTCAGGGGTGAAGGGTCCAGGTGCTGTGGAGGTGGGTGGTGCTGGAGTGCTGGTCTGTATCATCATTGGGGTGCCTGGCCATGAGAGGACAACAGGGGACGGTGTGTTGAGGAAGCTCTCAGACAGCTGGCTCAGACCCGTGATGCTGAGAGGTCCTTCCTCCATGCCATGGGGTGTCAGCCCCAGTACTGATGAGAGATGTACTGAGGCCGGGCTTGGCTGTGGAGTGGAGGAAGGAGTAGTGTAGTGGGACTGCCTGCTGTCCAGGTGGGTGAGGACTGGCGTGGGTGGCATCGCTGTTGTCGGTGGCATCATTGTCGTGGGTGGCATCTGTGGCATCAGTGGAACCGGTGGCAACGGTGTTACCCGATGACTCTGTGCCTGGACTGGGAAGGGCTGCTGCCTGTGCTGCTGGACCTCCTGGTAGCCATAGCCCTGGTAGGTGAGGGGCTGTGGGAAGCCTTGGAATGGGAGGGACATCACCTGGGGTGGAGGTGGAGGAGCAGACCTGGACTGGGTGGGAGCAGGTTCCTCTGAATCTGGAGGGTTGTGAAGCAGCTCGGTGATCCAGTCCTTCACCACCTGGTACTGGGTACTCCATGTTCTTGGGGGTCTGGTTGACATAGGTGAGGAAGGGCTTGTGGTTGGAGGATGAGGAGTCGGTGCTGACCAGCTGAGACAGGAGATCTATACTGGTGTGGATGGTGATCCTGACCTCCAGGAGGACAGTGTGGCTCTGCCCCTCCTGCTGTCTGGCTCTCTGCCTTTCTGTGGAGGCGGAGCTGGGGTGGATGGATGAGGCTATGACTGTGGTGGACTCAATGTCTCCTTTCTCCCACTGCACCAGGGAGTCCTCCACGTGCTTCACCACGGTTACAACAGCTGTCCGCGGGTTCTCCGCCCTGGCACACTCCACAGAAACCTGCCTGGAGACAGGTACTGACTCTCGGCTGGAAGAGGACTGGCTCTCAGCAGGCTGCCGGAGAGAGGGTAGACAGAGGGGCTCCTGGTGCTCTTCGGTGGCGGATCTCACCTTCCAGGAAGCTGCATCTGGCCATGATGTAGGTCTCTCTGTCCGTCAGCTTAACCGTGGCCTGGCCAGATTTCTTCAGGTGCAGCTTCCCGTACCAGGTGTGCATATGTTTCCACCAGCCGAGGGGCACCTCCGAAGTGTAACCCATACTCTCCGCCCTCTCTCTCCAAGCAGCCTGCTTCCTTTTGCTGTCCCTGTACAGCCGGTGTCCCGTCCACCACAGATAGTCATTCTCTCTCAGCCACTACAGCACCTCATCCTCATGTTCCTCCTCGATGAAGTATTGCCTCCTCTCCCATCCCCGCATACGCCTCTTCTTCCCTTTGGCAGGACCAGATGGGCCCTCATCAGAGGGGCTCCCAGGTGGTAGGGGCTGCTCCTCCACACCAGCAGCAGCAGCAGCACCAGCAGGATCATCATCATCATCATCATCATCATCATCATCATCATCATCACCAATTGGATCATAATCATCATCATCATCATTAGCAGCAGCAGCAGCAGGAGGATCATCATCATCATCATCATCAGCAGCAGCATGAGCAGCAGGATCAGCAGGACCAGGATCAGCAGCAGCAGAGTAAGCACCAGGAGCCCCAGCAGCCCCAGCTGCACCAGCAGCACCAGCACCAGCAGGACCAGGAGCACGAGCAGGACCAGGAGCACGAGCAGGACCAGGAGCACGAGCAGGACCAGGAGCACGAGCAGGACAAGCAGGATGAGCAAGACCAGGATCACGAGCAGTACGAGCAAGTCCAGGAGCATGAGCAGGACCAGCAGGACCAGCAGAACCAGCAGGACCAGCAGGACCAGCAGGACCAGGAGCAGCTTCAGCAGAGTACGCAGCAGCAGAAGCACCACCGCCAGGAGCAGCTTCAGCAGGGTACACAGAAGCAGAAGCATCACCGCCAGGAGCAGCTTCAGCAAAAGCTCCAGCACCAGAAGAGTGAGCCCAAGCAGCAGAAGCCCCAGCAGAAGCAGAGTCAGGGACAGGGGGCGGGAGGGTGGCCCTATCCCTCTTGCCAGGGATGGCGGCAGGTTGCTGAGACTTTTGCTTCTTCCCCATGGTTGTGGGGTTGCTAGCTGGCAGGGAGCCTGGCAGGGAGGCTGGCAGGCACCAAGGCTGGCAGGAAGGCTGGCACCAAGGCGGGCAAAAAGGCTGGCACCAAGGCTGGCAGGCAGACTGGCTTGCAGGGAGGCTGAAGGCAGGCTGAGAGCAAAACTGGCAGGGAGGCTGGCCAGGAAGCTTGGAGGCAGGCTGGCAGGAAGGCTGGCAGCAAGGCTTGCAGGCAGGCATGCAGGCAGGGCAGGCAAGGACTTGGTGTATCCTGCAGCAGGTCTTTCCTCTGAATGCTGGCCACGTGCAAGCTGCTTCCCTTTATATCCGCGTGGCTTATGCAATGCATCCCCCCGCATGCACAATTAACGCCAGGCATCCGTTAGGCTTCCGCTCTGCATCCGCTAGGCTTCCGCTCTGCATCTGCTTCATCTGCTGTGCATCCGCTGTGCATCCCCTCTTTCCATTCCACGTCTGCTTTGCTGAGGCCCCCCGGAAGCCTAGCGGATGTACCATCTGCTCCCATCTGCTTCCATCCTCTGGGCTTCCGTTCTGCATCTGCTTTCCATCCGCTTTGCATCCTCCCCGCGTCTGTGTTATCCGCTCCGGTTATGCAAATTTTTGCCCCTTTTGAGAGTGGATAACAATGGATGGAACATTTTGCTCGTCCGTTGTGTCCGTTTTGTATCTGTTGGCCAGTGTTACAGGGCCTTAAAGAAGTAAAACTTTCCATAAATTAGAGAAATTAAAATTTGATATAATCTGCCTAGCAAGAAGTACATATTAAAAAACAACATGAACAATTGCTGATACAGCCAAAATTAGGAAAATATTTACTTCTTTGACACAATGCAAGAAAAGAGGAATGGTGTTATACATTAAAAATATTATTTGTGCGAAATTGATCTATACTGATGATGATGGAAGATTACTAATGGTGGAAATAATGAGCAATAATATGAAAACACTCCTGATTGCAATCTATGCCCCAAATGACAATCAAGAATAATTTTACAGAAAACTATATATGAAAATAATTGAACTGGACTCTGCTAATATAGTTATGATGGGAGACTTTAATGGAATTGTAGACAATAAATTTGACCATACAGCACAGAAAACAACAAAGCAAATCAGAAAGACTCTCCCTAAATCTTTTTTTAAAATGATAGATGAAATAAATTTAAAAGATACATGGAGAGAAAGAAATACTAAGACTAAGCTATACAACTTCTATTCAAACAGACATTTATCATGTCCAGAATAGATATGATACGGATGTCAACAGAATTGTTAGCTAATATTCAGGAAATAAATATTGAAACAAGTACTTGGGCAGATCACAATCCAATGACAATTAAATGGAAAGGATAAAGAAGAAGATCTAGATGGATGTCAAATCATACTATATTAAAGGGAAAAGGCTTCATACAGAGGATGGAGAAAGAACTGGCTTTTTTCTCTAGAGAAAACAAAAAAGAAGACACATCAATGCAGAACGTATGGGATACAATGAAGGCATATGCCAGAGGCTTGATAATAGACTATACAAGGAAAAGAAATACCATGAAAAGATTAGCCTCTAAAGCATGAGAGGATGAGTATAAGGGACTTGAAAAAGAGCTACAGAAAATGCCACAGAAAAAGGACATCAAGTTAAAAATGGATATAACTAAACATAAAATAGGTCTAATAGAAAAAGAAGATCTAGCACAGAAAAGTAGAGGTGCTAAACAGAACTACTTTGAAGATGCAAATAAACCAGGTAGATGGTTAACATATAAATTGAGAAAGGAGAAAGAATCAAGGAAAATATTGCAATTAATAGATGACCAAGGCCAAATTTGCTAAGGTAGTAAAGAGAAGAAGGAAATTATACGAGACTATTATGAGAAACTAAACAGACAAGAGAATATTGATGAGGAAAGAGTTAAACAGTCTCTAAAGAATGCTGATCTACCCCAGATACCTAAAGTTATTGAAACAATGTTAAGGCCCTGTCACACCGCAAAAACGGATGCAAAGAAGAAGCAAAATGGAAAAAAAATCTTGCCATCCGTTCTAAAACGCGATGTACTCACTGCCTCCATTTTGCTTCCTCTCAATCCATCCAGCATCCGTTTATTGACGTTTCATCCGCTCCAAAAGTTTTAGGCTGCCTAAAACTTTTGCGTGGAAAATGTATCCAGTTCGTCCGTTCTGCATCCGCTACGCATCCGCTACGCATCCGTTCTGCATCCGTTACGCATCCGCAATATCCGCTAGGCATCCGCTGCGCATCCGCGCAACTCCATCCGCTCCAGCGGTAAACGGATGCAGGGAGGAAGCGGAACGGATGCAGAACGGATGCAGAAGGGATGTCTAGCAGATGCAGAATGGAAACAAAGCATTTAAAATGGAAAAAACATTCGTAGAGGGGACCTATCTTGGATATTAAGGATGCATACAGGATGCCTAGAGGATGCCTAGAGGATGCAAAGGGACACCTATACTGCCTATAAAAAGGCGGAGCAACTCGTCTGCATCGCACTTTCAGCCCAGCAGCCCAGCGGTGCAGACCTCTGCAGACCTCTGCAGCCTTCATCTGACTCTTCCTCTTCCACAGCATCCAGTCATCTCCACCATGGATTGTGACAAAATCCTTTTGGCAGCCAACATCCTTCTGCATCACTGCGAAACCATCAACAGTCTCTGTGAATTCTACTACGGCAAGAAAAGGAGGCACCCAAAAAAAGTCTGGGTCCAAAGATGGTTAGCCAGAAGAGCACAGTACCAACTTTATGACAAGCTGATGGTGGAGCTCAGGAGCGAAGACACTCGTGCGTTCCAGAACTTCATGAATATGCCTCCAGCCATGTTTGATGAACTTCTGCAGCGCCTGACACCCAGGTTGAGCAAGACAAAAACCAACTTCCTGCACAGCCTGGAACCTGGGCTCAGGGTGGCACTCACTCTGCACCACCTGGCCTCAGGGACCCCCTACAGGAGCATGCAGTATGGCTGGAGGGTGCCACCCAGTACCATCAGCTTTGTTGTCAGAGAAGTGGTGTGGGCCATCCTCGAAGAATACAAGGAGGAGCTCCTCCAGTGCCCCATCACTGAAGAAGGATGGAAGAAAGTTGCAGAGCAGTGGTATCAGAAGTGGAACTTCCCCCACACCGTTGGAGCCATCGATGGCAAGCACGTGGCCTGCAAGGTTCCAGCCAACTCGGGGTCCACTTATTTCAATTACAAGGGCTTCTTCAGCATCATCCTCTTCGCCATGGTCGATGCTGACTACAAGTTCATGTACATCGATGTTTCAGGCAACGGCTCATCTTCCGATGCCCAGGTATACAACAACAGTCACCTCAAGGAGGGGCTGGAAAGCAACCTCATGGTGGGCTTCCCAGATCCAGAACCCCTGCCCAACGACACGCAAGATGTGCCCTACTTCATCGTGGGGGATGACGCCTTCTCCCTCTCAACCTACCTCATGAAGCCCTACATCTCCAAATACCTCACCCGTGAAGAGAGGATCTTCAACTACAGGCTGTCCAGGGCAAGGCGGGTGGTGGAGAACGCCTTTGGCTTCCTGGCCGACAGGTTCCAGGTACTTCTCAACACCATGCAGCATCGCCCACAGAGCATGAGGAGGATTGTGGAAGTTTGCTGCATCCTGTACAATCTCATGCGCACCCGCTACCCAGTCTTGCAGAACAGGCTCATGGACCTCCAGCAAGGCAATGGGGACATGGAGCCTGGGGAATGGAGGCAAGGGCGAAACCTGATCGACACTGAGGATGTGCAACGGCCCAACAGAGCCTCACGGGAGGCGAAGAAGCAGCGCAACCTTCTGAAAGACTGGTGCAACTCCCCAGCTGGAGCGGTGGAGTGGCAAGACAGGATGGTAGATGCTTAATGGATGCTTCCTTCAGCCTGTCTCATCACACGGATGAGATTGGGCCATGTATGTTTGGTTGGCCTACAATGAACAGGGTGTTTAATAAAGAGTTGTGTTTATGTTGACATGTGTGGATCAATGCTTACATTGTAATTGATAAGGGCCATATGTGTGGCACCTGGGAGGGTGGACCATACAGTCCCACTATGCTTGCACTGGAGATATATCTTTCCCACAGCTATCTTAACCCATCCTAAAGGTATTCCTGTCCATCCCACAGCGATCTTAACCCATCCCACAGGTATCCCTTCCCATCCCATAGCTATCTTAACCCATCCCAAAGGTATCCATGCCCATCCCACAGCTATCTTAACCCAAAGGTATCCCTGCCCATCCCACAGCTATCTTAACCCAAAGGTATCCCTACCCATCCCACAGCTATCTTAACCCAAAGGTATCCCTGCCTATCCCACAGCTATCTTTACCCATCCCACAGGTATCCCTTCCCATCCCACAGCTATCTTAACCCATCCCAAAGGTATCCCTGCCCATTCCACAGCTATCTTCACTCAAAGGTATGCCTGCCCATCCCACAGCTATCTTAACCCAAAGGTATCCCTTCCCATCCCAC
>BLBF01000065.1:16324744-16346875 GCA_015471245.1 Laticauda colubrina | reverse complement strand
CACCACCTACGGCTCCTTCTTTTTCAATTACTGCTGTACATTCCTCTTGAAATTGAATTAATGACTCTTCTTTTCTTGTATTTCCTCCCTTCCTCTGAAATATTCCAGATAGAATAACTCAGCTTTTTCAACTGCATCAATTCTGTGTCTTTGTTCCTGCCAGGTAAACATGAGACCTTCGGTTATCAGCCAGCTTTAATTTATTCCTCTCTTAAGTAACTCTTTGGTCAAGAATAAACATTCTCTTCTTATCTCTCTCACTCTTCTCGGTACCTGTTTCAGTACCACTATTTCTTTATCTTTGCACTTTAGTGTTTTTTCTCTTGCTGCTCGCAGTATTTTTGATTCAATTATTTCTTTTAGTAAATCTGATATGAACTTCTCTTGGCAGTTTATTTCTCATCACATATCTTGTATAGACACAAAAAAACCTCATCCATTCCGTCCATCATCTTCTCTTTAGTTACCTCTAATGCATCTGTCAGGATTTCTGTCATCATTTCAGCAAGGTTTTCACTCTTTTCTTCTTCTTTATTTTGAAATCTAAGATAGAATTCTGATCTACCAGTTTCCCATCCCAATGATTGCACTGATCTGCCCTTATCTCTTTCCACTTAACTCAGTCGGGTATCCATATCTCTTATCTTCTTATCTCTGTGTACATCTTGTTTTTTCTTAATTCTGTCCTCGTATTGCATCATCTTCTGTTGAATATTTTCAATTTTCTCATCTGCATTTTCCATTCTTTGCTCAATATTCTACGTTCTCTTTTCAATATTATCTGTTTTTACTTATATCTTTTGAATTCCTTGCATAATCATCTGCAGTGTCACTTCTTTCTTCTTCTCTTGTTGTAACATCACCTGTATTGATCGTTGTCCTCCAGATGGTGAGGAAGAAGAAGTCAGGATTGAAGAAGCTGAGGCTGGTATCTTTCTGCTCATCTTAGAGTACTTAATAGAAAAATTGAAAAGAAAAAGCAAGAGCAGCCAATTGCCGCTCCAGTTAAAGAAAAAAAGCAAAAGACAAAAATTCTAATTCTCTCTTCTGTAATCCACTCTTCTGTTTCTTCCTAGTATTGTTTTTCAAACTATTCTTTTTTTGGGTTGTTTTTTCAAATCTTAAACTTTTCACTCTCTTTTCCCCCTTTCTTTCTTTTCCCCCAGTGTCAGCTGCTGCTCCATTCAAAATCCAAGAAAGAAATACTTAGACTCTTTTAATTAGAAAAAGATATCTTTTACTGGAAGTCAAGTGATAGCAACAAAAGAATTCTGAATCTGAGAAAATGGGCACGTAAATCACATATACAAAGTGATGGCAATGTTCCCACCCAAAATAGTTCAAATAGTTCTTTCAATTAAAAGTTGTGAATGTCATCATGTGGACATCTTCAGATGGTGATGTCACTTCTTGGCCGTTGACCTTGGCATATTTTGATAAAGGTTTTCAGCTGTGCAGAGAATAGAAAGCAAAGCATGAAATAGAAATCTAAGCAAGAATGTACTCCCCCCCCTCAGTTTATTCAGTTCCACTTTGTAACACTTCCAGCTCTCTTCCCACAATTATCCCCCCTCCTCCCCCCATTACTTATGACAGCCGAAAGATGCAAAGGAGAGGGAGAAGGTCTTGAAGGCTAAAATCTTGAAGCTGACATTCGGCCCTCCTAGAAAAAGGATGTTAGTCCTATAAAAGAAAACATAGAAGGTAATATTTAATATACAGGAAAAATAGAAATATTTATACTGTTAGGGTTTATCGGGATATTTAGTACGAAATGCCTTGATCAGAGTAGGGGCTCTAACTTCCTTCTCATTGACCCACACAGCTTGGGAAGGAGGAAAATGTTTCCAAGCAACCAAATATTGGAGTTGACCTCTCTGTTTCTGAGAATCCAAAATTTCTTTAACCTCAAAATGTTGTTCGCCTTCAATTAGCAATGATATAGGAGAATCAATTTGGGTCAGTCTTAGATTGGAAGTATGTTCAGGTTTTAACAGACTAACATGGAAGACAGAATGGATCCATCGAAGAGTTTTTGGTAATTTCAGTTGGACTGCCACAGGGTTCACAATTTGTTCAATTGAGAAAGGCCCAACATATTTAGGGCCGAGCTTTTTTGACTTTTGGGTGGTTTGCAAATATCTGGTGGATAAAAAGACTTTGTTGCCCACCTGATATGGTTTTTGTGGAGATCTCTTTTTGTCTGCAAATTTCTTATGAGCTTGATGTGTATCATCTAGTGCTTTACAAGTAACCGGTCAGGTAAGCTGGAGTTGTGTTATCCATTCATCTAATGACTGAATGTTCGGCTTCTCATGCAGAAGTTCGGGTATAGATACAAAGTCTTGTCCCGATGCCACTTTAAAGAGAGTAAACCCAGTAGTACTATGTACGGAATTGTTATATGCCACCTCAGCAAATGGCAATAAGTCAGCCCAATTATCTTGTTGATAATTTATGTAACATCTAAGATATTGTTCCAATACCACATTGGTTCTCTCACAAGCCCCATTGGTTTATGAATGGTGGGCGGAGCTTAAGCCTTGGGTGGAACCCAATAACTTCAGGAACTCTTTCCAAAAGTTCGAAGTGAATTGGACACCCCTGTCTGAGATTATGCATTCAGGAACCCCATATAACCTGTAGATATATAAAATAAACAGTTTAGGCAATGTTTTTGCAGATGGGATCTTCGAACAAGGTATAAAATGTACTTGTTTGGAAAACAAATCAGTTACCACCCAAGTAACTGTATTTCCTCCACTTTCAGGTAATTCCACTATAAAGTCCATTGAGATTTCCTTCCACGGAGTTGTTGGTCTAGCCACATTTTGTAACAAGCCTGCTGGTTTACCAGGAGGCCGTTTGGCTAAGGCACAAATAGAACAACTAGCTACATAAGTTTGAATGTCCTTCTTCAAAGTAGGCCACCAAAATTGCCGTTTAACCAAGTGTAAAGTTTTCATGAATCCAAAATGACCAGCTGCTTTAGAGTCATAAGCTTGCTGTAGTATTTGTCTCCTCTGTTTCTCTGGCACATATAATTTGGCTCCTACCCATGCCAAACCATCTCTAACCGTACAATTATTTGAGTGAGTAAGGAACCAGTCATCCAGCTTTAGGGCCTCTCTTAATTGTGCAGTCAAATCATTTGATAAATCAATGTCCCTCTTCTTCTTTTGGGCTCTGGTAACCACTGGTGCTGCCAACTGGTTGGTTGGGACAATCGTCTGTACCACTTCCTGGTGAGTACTGTTGTATATAGGTAGTCTGGATAATGCATCTGCCATGAAATTCCTCCCCCCTGGAATGTACTTCAATGAAAAATTAAAACGTTTAAAGTATTGCACCCAGCAAATTTGTTTGGGGGACAGCTTCCAAGGTGTTTTCAAAGCCTCCAAGTTTTTATGATCAGTCCATACCTCAAATGGATGTTTGAACTCCTTCCAAGAAATGTCTCCAAGTTACCAAGGCCCAATGAACTGCAGACACTTCTTTTTCCCAGACAGCCCATCTCCTTTTGGTTTCAGATAATTTATGGGAAGTATATGCACATGGTTGTAAAGTCCCCGTCTCATTTGCTTGCAGTAACACAACTCCAACTGCTACAGTCACTCGCATTGGCTTGGATTACAAAAGGAGCATCCATGTCCAGGGGCTTGAGTGCTGGTGCCTAATCAGTACTGTATATGTCCAATTTAAAGTTCCAATTTTCCATATTTTACAAAAAAATTCCTTCTCCCTCCCCCCTGATTTTAAATTCTTCTCAAAATGCTTGTATTGCCACTTTAAAAATAACTGTGAGTTCCTTTTTTTTCCTGGAAAGTTAAGGGGTTAAGTTTTTTAAAAAAGCAAATTCTTCTTAACCCAGATCTAGACACTCTTCACGATCTCCACTTCAGCACAACGCTTAGGTGTTCACTGCTGTCCCAACTTTGTGGTGGCCATTTTGACCAGTCTATTCCCTCCCTTGTGGCATAGAGGGAAAAAGCTCTGATGTTCCTGCATTCTCTGCCAGGACCTCATGGAGTTCCCCTCCTTAGCTTCACTGTCCCTCCAAGGTAGTTTTTGGCTCTTTCTGGAGCCTATAAACAGTGAGAAACCAGGCAGCAATGGGGACTCCATTCTCTGCTTCTGGTCTCGTCGCAACGTCAGCTGGAAATCTGCAAAACTAATATCCCTTCAAAGACCATGCTGCTCTCTCTGATAATAAAAAGAACTTTCTTTGCTTCTCTAATGCCTATCTAGTTGCAACCAGGAGACAAACATTTTCACGATCATTTTGATTACAGTAATTGCCTGATGTATTATGAGTCCTTAACTTATTAGTGGATGAATTCTTGTACTTTGATCAGTGACTGCAACATATGTGCATATCTGAAAAACAGTACATGTGTACATTATTTGGGGTAGATCCAAAGGTGCTCATTCAAAAGGAAATTTGACTTGTTTGGTTTTTTTCCTTGAAAATGCTTTGCTTCTTATCCAAGAAGCTTGATTCATTTCTTCAGAACTGAAGAAACTTCTTGGATGAGAAGCAAAATGTTTTCAAGGAAACACCCCCCCCCCCCCAAGACAGTCCAGTGATCTTTTGGAAGAGCACCTTTGGGATAACCATGACCTGAATGATTGAGAATCTCCATCGATATGTGGGATAGTGTTTATGCAGCATACAATGCAGGTACTTCTCTCATAGAAGTCTCATCCCATAAATTGAGAGCTGCTAAAATCATGAATTTGAATGTGAGAGAGAGTTGAGAAACTGGGCCCAAACCAGAGATAAATAGTCAACCAGTTATAAACATTAATTTATTATAACCCACAAATGTATGAAAAGTATAATGGCAAATTTCAAAATCAAATCATTTAAAGAACTAAAGTTGAGTAGAATAAATCCACAAATGAGAAAATATAATAGCTTTGGTAATCCTGAAAATGTTGTTCAGTATCCCAATATTCTGTATCCATAAGACGGATATAGCTAGATGAAGAGGAAATCACTTTTTCTATATTCCCCCTCCTCCACACATGCAAATCATCTTTTGTTTTTCATTAATTTTAGTGGTGCAGCAGAGTATGTTCCATTTCACAATTAGACCATTTCTTTAGTCACCGCTGGTTTAATATAGTTCTTCAGTAGTGGGGAAGGGATATTAATGACCTTCCCAGTCTCTGAACAGCCAGTCTATACAGCAGGATCATCAGAATTACTAGGGGGGGGAAAGAAACAAAATGAAAAGCTATTTCATTGGATTACTTTCCCTTGCATGTTGTCAGTGTCCATTGGATCCAGAGAGGTATGCTTCAGAAAAGTACGATTAATGAATGAGCTAGAATGTTGATTCCCTTCCCTTCATCATATCCTCTGGCAACCAAGAGAATCTGTTTTTATTTAAAGTACCTGAAGAGACAACAGCAACAGCAATAATATATGTATCTTCCACAGCTGGTAAATTAATGATGGCTGGCTTGGGGAAAATTAACTTAACATAAGCATGGCCACTAAAATTGTTGAGTGATTAGTCAAAGCCATTTGGTTAATTTATGCACATGAAAGAGGGTTCAGACAAGTGCTATTAGAGAGCAAGTACTCAACAAGAGTCCATACTTAGAATAATTAGAGAAGAAAGCTCTATTTTAATCAAGAACATTGCAAAATTAAATTAAATTCTTGGGTATAGGGTGGAGTGTCCCTGCCTTGATAGTAGTATATCTAAAAAGGATTCTTAGAACTGTGGTTGATCACAAAATGAAGGTAAATTAGCTTATTACATAGCTTGCTGTGAAGATGAATTACAGAATAACACACTTGGAAGGAACCTTGGAGGCCTTCTAATTCAGGGGTCACCAACCTTTCGGACCTCAGAGACCATTAAATTCATAGTTTAAATCCCATGTACTGCTAAAATGATTTGCCTAATGATCTGCTGGGTGGGCATGACTAGGTGATCATGTGGCTGGGTGGGCATGGCCAACATGATGTCACCCATGTTGCCACTCATAGAGGGCACCTTGCCAGCCTCTACTCATTCCTCCCATCCCAATCACTCCTCATCTGCCCGCCTGGGCTTTTTAGGGCCCCAACAGGAAGCAGTTGTTGGAGCTAAGTAGCCACCATGAGAAAGAGTTGGCAAACAGCTGGCTCAGTTCAAATTAGATCTGACCAAGAAGAAGGCTCAGCAGAAGCACCTTACTGAGGACTATGAGCATAGGCTTTTGAAGCAAAGGGAAGACCTGCAAGGCCAGGTACCGACACCTAGAGGCTGAGATGGTCAGCCAGTTCCAGGCCATTATGCAGTCCCAGTGGAACAAGCTCCTCCAGCTCTTTGGCACCAGCAACACCAGCAACACCAGCAACACCAGCAGACCCCAAGTCAGAATTTCTTCCCACTCTGTCCCACGCAAAATGACTCCAAAGGAGGACACTCTCTGCAGCAACACAAATGTTCATTGCACAAATTTGGCCCAGGGCCATAGTTTGAGGACCCCTGATTTAGTGCAATATAAAAAATGCAAAAAAAAAAAATAATTCTGCAGACCACCAAAATTTTCTTATGGTCTGTGGATCACCAGTGGTCAGTAGATCACCAGTTGGGGATTACTGTTCTAGTCTAAGGGTCTCCAACCCCAGTCCATGGACCAGCACCAGTCCATGGCATGCCAGAAATTGGGTCGCACAAACAAATGAAGCCCCATCCATAGGATGCAGGGAGCACGCAAAAACAAACCACCTCCAGTCCATGAAAAAAATCTTTTAATACTTTTTTTTAAGGCAGGAGTATTATAACACTCAAATTTCTTCTTGAAAACCTCCAGTGATGGAGCACCCGCAACTTCTTGAGGCAAACCATTCCACATGGATATCTCCTTGATAAGTTTCCGTATGCTACTTCTTGACCTGCCTTCAGGGTATGTAACAGAAACAACCTAAAATAACTGAGGGATTATGTATGTTTAGGGTTGAAAGAAACTTACAGGGTAGAAAAATATATTACTTGATAAAGTTAGGCATATAAATTGTTACCAATGGAGGTGGGCAAAGATAATGTGGAAACCTGTATATTCTGTGGAGCTCTTTCCAGGGCAACCTGTTACAAAAAGCTATTAATGTACATAACCCATGATAACACTCACTTCCCTCCTCATCTTTCTCCATATATTGAATGAAAACTGTAATAATGACTGAGACTCTGAAAAGCCAGAAAATCAGTCAAATCTCCAAACTGCCTCCTTATTAAATCCTATGCAATGAATCCATTCGAATATTCAGTTGAATAATAGCACACTATTAAGGTGTGCTTTGAACCTGCTTCAGCTCAAGTCACTCTTTAAAAGATTTACATTGCATTACTGCAAAAATATATCCAATCTTATCTGATAGTGACTGCATTTTCTTTCTTTTTAAAAAAATACAACATTGGGTTCCTCCATCCCTTTAAAAATGCATTCAACTGTAAGAAGGTAAAATTGCAAGAAGAGACTCAAACCTTTCATATTTTGAACTATCTTGCTTCTGCTTTTTGCTAAGGTAGCAGCACTATTCCTTTCATTTTAATCAGCCAGTCTCTTCTGAAAATTGTACACAAGAGACCATGTCTCCTTCATTCAACACAAAGGTAGGAAGTTTTAAGCCTGGGTTTTCAAAGATTTCAAAGAAAATCAAAGATTTTCAAATAATGTAGTAGGATATTTAATATATATTAATTAAATCAGCAGATGGTTTAAAGGAGCCCTGGTTAGGAGAGAATAAGCACTGAGAAGAAATATAAGTGGGATGTAGTTAAGGGAAATCTGCTGAAACAAAGGAAGTAGTTACTTTTTTTTTAATTAACACATTCAACTTCAGTGCCATGCCAAGGAATTTAATTACTACTTAACTTGTAGGATATAGTTCAACACAGAAATACATATGAGTAAAAAAATAAAATGTAGAGGTGGATTTTGAAACAGGCTCATACCCACACATACTTTAGGGGAACTGCTATCAATAGCAGTTGATTTTCTGATTTTCTGCTTTTTTGATTACTGCATGGTTATGGGATTGAAGTTCTATCATTTATATATGCATATGATGTCAACACATATGCAAAAAGGGTAAGAGTGTAGCTTAGATCCAGTAGTCATAACCAGCATGTTGTCTTTTTAATTTTTTCATTACAGATACTCCTGTTTCTGTGAAAATGCTTGTCTTCTGTCCACTAGGTGATAAAAGCTTCACTTCTTTCATCATCATGAAGTGTAATCTGTAAACTAAAGGGCTCTTGGTGCTCTCTGAGATTTATTGTTTTCTTGTAGATGTTTCATTACCCAAACTAGGTGACATCACCAGAACCAATGGTATTACCCAATGTGGGTAAATGAAACACCAGCAAGAAAACAACCAAGCTCAGAGAGCATGAAGGACTCCTCATTTGAATCTTGAGCTATAAATATTATCCTTTATTGATCTATAAACTATCACTGAAAACTTCATTTTGGTTTCTGTGCATTGATTCAGTTATAGGAGCTTGTACATATACAAGTAGCAGGTATAGATGCATGATGCTGGGTTTGAATGCTACCATAACTTACAATGCCATGACCAGTCAATTTAAGCAAATACATTTGAAGGGCCCATGAGTATCTGCCTAGAGGAAATTGAGTATTATGTAAAAATAAAAAAGGAGACCTCCTGAACTGCAGAAAGAAATTGTCCAGATTTCCACACACCAGATTTCTTGAAAATGGCATCTAGCTGAAGAATATTAGCTCATAAAAGCAGAGGCCTTGTTACATTCAATTGGACATAAATTTCCAAGAAATGACATTTAAAAGCATGGGTTTGATAAGTTTATCTTTAAGCCCCTGTCACAATGCACCAACGGATGGAAAGAGGATGTAAAATGGAGAAAAACACTTACCATCCGTTGGTTAACACAATGCTTCCGTTTTGTACTCACTGTGTCTGTTTTTCTTCCTCTCTATCCGTCCAGCATCCGTCGACTGAGGTTCCATCCGCTCAAAAAGTTTTTCTGAGCAGAAAATGTATCCAACGCGTCCGTTCTGCATCCACTAGGCATACGGGGAACATCTGTTCTGCATCCGTCGTCATCCGTTACGCATCTGCTACATCCGCTAGACATCTGCTGCGCATCTGCGCAACTCGCATCTGCACTAGTGGTAAACGGACACAGGGAGGAAGTGGAACAGACACGGAACGGATGCGCAGTGTTAGTAGCATGGACGGAGAAAGGATGAAAGCAGATGCAGCTCGCAAAGAAAGCATTTAAAACAGAAAAAACGTTCGCAGACGGGACCTATCTCGGATATTAAGGTTGTCTAGAGGATGCCAAGAGGATGCAAAAGGACACATAGTGGAAAACCTATATTGCCTATAAAAAGGGGGAGCAACACACCTGGATCTCACTTTCAGACCAGCAGACCAGCTGTGCAGACCTCTGCAGCCTTCATCTGCCTCTTGCTCTTCCACAGCATCCAGTCATGTCCACCATGGATCGTAACAAACTCCTTTTGGTAGCCACCATCATTCTGCAACAGTGCGAAGCCATCTACAGGATCTTTCAGCTCTACTACAGGAAGAAAAGGAGGCAGCCAAGAAGCGTCTGGGTCCGAAGATGGATCGGGAGAAGAGCAGAGTACAGACTGTACAACAAGCTGATGGTGGAGCTCAGGAACGAAGACACTCGTGCATTTCAGAACTTCATGAGGATGCCTCCGGCCATGTTTGATGAAGTTGTAAAGCGGCTGACACCCAGGTTGACCAAGCAGAGCACCAACTTCCAGCCCAGTCTGGACCCTGGGCTCAAGATGGCACTGACTCTGTGCCACTGGGCCTCAGGGACCACCTACAGAAGCATGCAGTACGGCTGGAGGGTGCCACACAACACCATCAGCATTGTGGTCAGAGAAGTGGTGTAGGCCATCATCGAAGAATACCTGCAAGAGCTCCTCCAGTGCCCCTCCACTGATGAAGGATGGAAGAAAGTTGCAGAGCAGTGGTATCAGAGGTGGAACTTCCCCCACACCATTGGAGCCATAGATGGCAAGCACGTGGCCTGCAAAGCTCCAGCCAAGTCGGGGTCCACTTATTTCAACTACAAGGGCTTCTTCAGCATCGTCCTCTTCACCATGGTCACTGCTGACTACAAGTTCATGTACATCGATGCTTCAGGCAATGGCTCAGCTTCAGATGCCCAGGTATACAATGCCAGTGACCTCTAGGAGGGGCTGGAACGCAACCTCTTCATGGGCTTCCCAGATCCAGAACCCCTGCCCAATGACATGCAAGATGTGCCCTACTTCATTGTGGGGGATGATGCCTTCTCCCTCAGAACCTACCTCATGAAGCCCTACACTTCCAGACACCTCACCCATGAAGAGAGGATCTTCAACTACAGGCTGTCCAGGGAAAGGCGGATGGTGGAGAACGACTTTGGCATCCTGGCCAACAGGTTCCAGGTACTTCTCACCACCATGCAGCATCACCCAGAGACCGTGAGGAGGATCGTGGAAGCTTGCTGCATCCTGCACAATCTCATGCGCACCCGCTATCCAGTGTTGCAGAACAGGCTCGTGGACCTCCAACAAGGCAATGGGGAAATGGAGCCTGGGGAATGGAGGCAAGGGCGAAACCTGATAGACACTCAGGATATGCAAGGCCCCAACAGAGCCTCACGTGAAGGGAAGAAGCAGCGCAACCTCCTGAAACACTGGTGCAACTCCCCAGCTGGAGCAGTGGAGTGGCAAGACAGGATGATAGATGATTAATGGGTGCTTCCTTCAGCCTGTCTCATCACACTGATGAGATTGGGCCATGTATGTTGGGTGGGCCTACAATGAACAGGGCGTTTAATAAAGAGTTGTGTTTATGTTCAAATGTCTGGATCAATGCTTACATTGTTATTGATAATAAAGGGCCATAGGTGTGGCACCTGGGAGGGTGGACCATACAGTCCCACTATGCTTGCACTGGAGGTTTATCTTTCCCCACAGCTATCTCAACCCATCCCACAGCTATCTTAACCCATCCCACAGGTATCCCTGCCCATCCCACTGCTATTACACATCCCACAGGTATCCCTGCCCATCCCACTGCTATTACCCATCCCACAGGTATCCCTGCCCATCCCATTGCTATCCTTACCCAACCCACAAGCATGCAAAGGCTTAAACCATTTCTAAAAGTTTCCACCAAGACTTTATTTACAAAAATAAATGAAGCAAGTGTGTGAAGCAAAGATAGTCTTTTTAAATAACAAGCAGTAAAAGAAAAACAACCCAAGTCAAGTGTCCAAATAAAGTCTACAGGTAGCCACCCAGTCTCTGGCACTCTTCTCTGTCACTCAGAGGTGTGGCCAGTCTCAGGGGTGAAGGTCCAGGTGCTGTGGAGGTGGCTGCTGCTGGAGTGCTGGTCTGAAGTGCCACTGGGGTGCCTGGCCCCAAGAGGACAACAGATGATGGTGTGTTGAGGAAGCTCTCAGACAGCTGGCTCAGCCCCGTGATGTTGAAAGCTCCTTCCTCCATGCCATGGGTTGTCAGTCCCAGTACCAATGACAGATGTACTGAGGCCGGGCTTGGCTGTGGGGTGGAGGAAGGAGCAGTGTAGTGGGGCTGTCTGGTCTGCAACTGGGTGAGGACTGGCGTGGGTGGCATCGGTGACGTGGGTGGCATTGGTAGCATTGGTGGCATCAGTGGAACCGGTGGCAACGGTGGCATCTGATGAGTCTGTGCCTGGACTGGGAAGGGCTGCTGCCTGTGCTGCTGGACCTCCTGGTAGTCGTAGCCCTGGTAGGTGAGGGCCTGTGGAAAGCCTTGGAATGGGAGGGACATCCCCTGGGGTGGAGGAGCAGACCTGGACTGGGTGGGAGCAGGTTCATCTGGATCTGGAGGGTTGTGAAGCAGATCGGTGATCCGGTCCTTCACCACCTGGTACTGGGGTTCCGCCATGTCCATGAGGGTCTGGTTGACATAGGTGAGGAAGGGCTTGCAATTGGAGGATGAGGAGTCAGTGTGGACCAGCTGAGAGAGGAGATCTATTCTGCTCCTGATGGCATCTCTTATCTCCATCAGGACAGTGTGGCTCTGCCCCTCCTGTCTGGCTCTCTGCCTTTCTGTGGAGGTGGAGCTGGGGGTGGATGCGGGTAGGACTGTGGTGGAAGTGCCGTCTGCTTTCTCCCACTGCACCAGGGAGTCCTCCACGCACTCCTCCACGGTTAGAACAGCTGTTCGCGGGTTCTCCGTCGTGGCACGCTCCACAGACGCCAGCCTGGAGACAGGAGCTGACTCTCGGGAAACAAATGTGATGCAAAGTTATTGAAATCAGTGAGAAAATGAATTCCCCATATATTTTGATGGAAGTCTTCTAAGCAGAACTAGATTCAATTCACTATTTATGCAAATGTAGGAAAAGCTGAATCAGTTAAAGTTTTCTGTAAAAAGAGATATCTATTTTATCAATCATTTTTAATAGTAGAAGAATCTTGCTTCTTGTTTAACAGTTTTACTTTATGAAGTTCATTTTTATCAATTGCATAACTTTGTTTCTGCAATTGGTTTTGAGTTGTACTTTTCCATTGAGGGACAGAAACACCCCTCACATTTGTTCCACATTTTCATCTTTCTGTCACATATGCTTTACGATTTAATGACAATTTTTACATTGGTCCTATGAATCATCTATGACCATGCTTGCCATAGGTGGCATGCAGAGCTATTTGTGCAGGCACAAGAGTCCTAGCCAAACTTTTGTGCACTGTGCACACATGTGCCTCCCAGCTGATTTTTGGCCCGCTTGAGGCCTTTTTCGGCCTCTGAGTCAGCTTCTCAATTGTCTTTTATCTTTGGCCGCTACCAACACATCATCAAAATATGGCACAACTCCCTTAATTTCTTACAGTAACCATTGCATTAAACTCTGGAACACTCCTGGTGCCCCACTGACTCCGAATTGGAGCCTTTTGCACCGGAAAGCCCCTCTGTGGGTCATGATAGTTTGTGCTTCCACAATCTCGGCATCGATGGGAAGCTGTTGATATGCTTGCGCCAAGTCGAGCTTTGCAAAGACTTTTCCTCCCCCGAGTGAGTGTAGGAGGTTCTGTACCACCGGGACTGGGTATGTACTTTGTTGCAGTGCATTGTTAAGTGTCACTTTATAGTCCCCACAAATTCTCACGGACCCATCTGGTTTGATTGGGGTGACTATTGGGGTCTCCCAGCATGCATGATCTATTGGTTCCAGGACCCCTTGTGCGATGAGCATATCTAATTGTTCATCTATTTTTGATTTGAGTGCGAATGGAACTCATCTTGGTTTGAGATGGATTAGGGCAATATTGGGGTTCAAGCTAAATGATATTGAGGACCCCTGGTACTTGCCTAATTGTCCATTGAACATTTCTTGGAATTCTTTCATCAGCTCCTCTTCCCAGTCTGTTTCCTCAACATGGTTGATGTCCATCACCTCGATCCCTAATGGCGCAAACCATTCCAGACCCAGCAGGCTTGGGCAGTCTCTGTCGATGATAGTGAGCGGAAGTACTTTTCCATGTCTTTTGAAGGTTACATGGAAGTGTCCAATTCCTATTACGGGGATTCTGTTCCTCTGATAGTCTTTAATGGTGAGTTTCTGGTTCTCCAGCTCTTGTTTCTGTAATCTGGGTACTAACCTCTTAATCATGTCCCAGGACACCATGGAGAGGTATGATCCGGAGTCCACCTCCATTCTGTATGGCCTGCCTTCAATGTTGACCTGCATGTGTATTTTTTTTGCATCTGAGTTGTCTGAATGGCGGATTGTGACCATTTGATGGGTTTCTTCCCGTACTCTGGTTTTGCTGAGCCGCTTGCTTCGGTTTTCTCGGTTCCATCGGTTCTCTGTGAATCTGTCTCAGTTTCTGGGAGGTGTGTTGTCGTGTTGTCTTGGGCTGGTGTTCGTTTGTTGCAGCAGACCTTGGCAATATGCCCCCATTTTTCACAGTACCGGCAAATGGCATCTAAAAACTGGCACTCAGAATGGGGGGGGTCACCGCCGCAACGGCGTACTGGAAGCCTGACTTACAACTTCTCCACCAGTCTCGCTCTGCTTGCAATCTGTGGGTCTCCTCTTCCTCATCGTCAGTGTTGGGTGATAGATTGATGTCCTCATGGTGTGCCGTTGTTGGTTTGTGACTAGTTTCAGTTCATTTTTTGGGAGATGTGTTGGCCTCTGATGTTCTTGGCTGGTCCCTTGTGTTCATTTGTCACATCTTGGCCACTGATTTCTTCATAGCTTTGGCTGCGGTGGCTACAACAATAGCTTCGGTAACTGTAATGTCTGCCTGAGCCATTAGCCTGCTCTGGAGCATGGGGTCTCTGAGACCGAGGACCACGCGGTCCCTCAGAATCTCATCCATGTCTGAAAAGCCACACGCACCTCCGATGTTCCTCAATGCTGCCATGAAATCCCCAATGCTCTCTCCATCCTTTTGATCCCGACGGTAGAATTTGTGTCACCAGGTCAGGTTTGGCATGGCTGGGGCATAGTGGTTCCAAAGTAATTTATTGAGATCTGGCCAAGTCATCTCCTTCACATCCTCTGGCTTGGCCAATGCTTTGGCCATCTTGAATACGGCTGGCCCACAATGGGTCAGAAACACAGCTCTCTTTTGGTGGTCATTTGCATCCTTGAGATTGTTGCTCTCAAGGAACATGAGGAATCTATTGATGTAGGATTCCCAGTCCTCAGTTGCCTGGTTGAATGGTGCGGGTGGCAAGTTGCTGCCAGCCATCTTGTCAGTTGTTCAGCTCGGTTGCCACGTGCCTGACTGGTCTCTTTGTTTCAGAATCCCACCTTCGTCACCAGTGTAGAAGTGTGGGAAATCAGGAGACAGGAGACCAGAGTAACTTCAGCTCTTTATTCAAGGTATAGATCTGTGTAGCCTTTCGCAAGCTGCAGCAGCTCTTCTTACAGAGCTAGCCAGCGGCTCTCACTCAATGACAGCTTTCTGAATCTCCCGTGATCAGTTCGTCCAATCACTGGAGATTCCTTACAAACCAATCAGTGTCATGCATCTAGGCCAATCACAGTGCAGTTCATTTCAGCCAATCAGGTTAGGGTATTACAAGAATGTTAATATGTAACAGGCTTCAAAAAGGAGATTCTGAAATTTTAGATAATGGATGTTGTTTTATAGCAGAATTTTAAAGGTAATGATGATATTTTTTGACAGTAAAAAGGATAATCTTTAAAGATATCTTCAACCAAAATTTTTAAGGACATTTTTTTAAAAAAATGTATACATATTGATATTTATCAGAGGATTCTTTTAAGTTTATTTAAAAAGTAAACTTTTCTAGCCAATTAATCAGCTTTTGCAACTCTGGAATGAAAATTAGAAGAGACCCCCACATTTAAAAGAACATATCAACAAACATAAAACTAGACCAGGATAGTTGGTTCTTCAGAAGTGTTGGGCTTCAGTCACTGTGGTCTAGACCAGGGGTTTCCAAAGTTTCAGACCTCAGGGACCACAAAATTCATAATTTTAAATCCTACAGACCATTAATATGAATCCAGCACACCACTTGCTGAAGCGCCTGGATTGAATGGGGTGGAGTCCTTCAGGAACTTAAGCACATGTCACACTGCCCAACAGATGCAAAAAGGACACAGCGGACGAGCAAAATGTTCCATCCGTTGTTATCTGCTCTCAAAAGGGGCAAAAATTTGCATAACCGGAGCGGATAACACGGATGCGGGGAGGACGCAGGGCAGATGCTAAGCGGATGCAGAACGGAAGCCTAGCCAATGGAAGTGGATGGGGGTGGATGGCACATCCGCAGGGCTTCTGGGGGGGCTCAGCGAAGCGGATGCGGAACGGATACAGCGGATGCAGAACGGACACCGAGCGGATGAAGCGGATGCACAGCGGAGGCACAGCGGAGGCACAGCGGAGGCACAGCGGAGGCACAGCGCAAGCCTAGTGGATGCCTGGTGTTAATTGCGCATGCGGGGAGGATGCATTGCGTCACCCAGCGGATATAACGGAAGCAGCTCAGAAGCAGGTCGCCATTCAGAGGAAAGACCTGCTACCAGATGGATTGGCTGCCTTGCCTGCCCTGCCTGCTTGTCTGCCTGCCAGCCTTGCTGCCTGCCTTCCTGCCAGCCTTGGTTCATGTCTGCCTGCCAGCCTTCCTGCCAGCCTTGGTGCCTGCCTTCCTGCCAGCCTTGGTGCCTGCCTTGGTTCCAGCTTTCCTGCAAGCCTTGGTGACTGCCTGCCTGCCAGCCTTTCTGCCAGCCTTTCTGCCAGCCTTCCTGCCAGCCTTGCTGTCTGCCTTCCTGCAAGCCTTGGTGGCTGCCTGCCTGCCAGCCTTGGTGTCTGCCTGCCTGCCAGCCTTCTTGCCAGCCTTGGTGCCTGCCTCCCTGCCAGCCTTCCTGCCAGCCTTGGTGCCAGCCTCCCTGCCAGCCTTGGTTCCTGCCAGCCTCCCTGCCAGCCAGCAACCCCACAACCATGCTGAAGCACAGCAAGCCTCAGCCATCTGCTGCCAGCCCTGGCAAGAGGGACAGGGCTACCATCCCACCCCCTGGCCCTCACTCTAGTTCTCCTGGGGCTTCTGCAGCATGGGCTCGTTCTTCTGGGGCTGGTGCTTCTGCTGCTTCTGCTTCTGGAGGAGCTGATGACAAGCACTCCAACACCAGCCACCTCCACAGCATCTGCACCCTTCACCCCTGAGACTGAGAGACCAAAAGGAGTGCCAGAGACTCTTTTTTGTTTTATAGCTTGTTGTTAATAAAGTCTATTTATGATTCACACACTGGCTTCATTTCTTTTTTTTAATAAAGTCTTGCTGGAAACTTTTAGAAATGGTTTAAGCCTTTGCATGCTTGTGGGATGGGTTAAGATAGCTGTGGGATGGGTTGAGATAGCTGTGGGATGGGCAGGGATACCTGTGGGATGGGTAATAGCTGTGGGATAGATAAAGCTCCAGTGCAAGCATATTGGGACTGTATGGTCCACCCTCCCAGGTGCCACACCTACGGCCCTTTATTATCAATAATAATGTAATAATTACCCACACATGTCAACATAAACACAACTCTTTATTAAATGCCCTGTTCATTGTAGGCCAACCAAACATAAATGGCCCAATCTCATCCGTGTGATGAGACAGGCTGAAGGAAGCATCCATTAATCATCTATCATCCTGTCTTGCCACTCCACTGCTCCAGCTGGGGAGTTGCACCAGTGTCTCAGGAGGTTGCGCTGCTTCTTCCCTTCATGTGAGGCTCTGTTGGGGCCTTGCACATCCTCAGTGTCTATCAAGTATTGCCCTTGCCTCCATTCCCCAGGCTCCATGTCCCCATTGCCTTGTTGGAGGTCCACAAGCCTGTTCTGCAAGACTGGGTAGCGGGTGCGCATGAGATTGTGCAGGATGCAGCAAGCTTTCACGATCCTCCTCACGGTCTCTGGGTGATGCTGCATGGTGGTGAGAAGTACCTGGAACCTGTTGGCCAGGATGCCAAAGGCATTCTCCACCACCCGCCTTGCCTGGACAGCCTGTACTTGAAGATCCTCTCTTCAAGGGTGAGGCATCTGGAAGTGTAGGGCTTCATGAGGTAGGTTCTGAGGGAGAAGACATCATCCCCCACGATGAAGTAGGGCACATCTTGCGTGTCATTGGGCAGGGGGTCTGGATCTGGGAAGCTCATGATGAGGTTGCATTCCAGCCCCTCCTTGAGGTGACTGGCATTGTATACCTGGGCATCTGAACATGAGCCGTTGCCTGAAGCATCGATGTACATGAACTTGTAGTCAGCATCGACCATGGCAAAGAGGATGATGCTGAAGAAGCCCTTGGAGTTGAAATAAGTGGACCCTGAGTTGGGTGAAGCTTTGCAGGCCACGTGCTTGCCATCTATGGCTCCAACGGTGTGTGGAAAGTTCCACTTCTGATAACACTGCTCTGCAACTTTCTTCCATCCTTCTTCAGTGGAGGGGTACTGGAGGAGCTCCTCCTTGTATTCCTCAATGATGGCCTGCACCATTTCTCTGACCACAATGCTGATGGTGTTGGATGGCACCCTCCAGCCGTACTGCATGCTCCTGTAGGAGGTCCCTGAGGACAGGTGGCGCAGAGTGAGTGCCACCTTGAGCTCAGGTTCCAGGCTGGGCCGGAAGCTGGTGTTTGCCTTGGTCAACCTGCGTGTCAGCCGCTGCACAACTTCATCAAACATGGCTGGAGGCATCCTCATGAAGTTCTGGAACGCCCGAGTGTCTTCGTTCCTCAGATCCACCATTAGCTTGTTGTACAGTCCGTCCTCTGCTCTTCTGGTGAACCATCTTCAGATCCAGACTCTTTTTGGGTTGCTCCTTTTCTTCTTGCAGTAGAGTTCACAGAGCCTGCAGATGGCTTTGCACTGTTGCAGAATGATGGTGGCTGTCGAAAGGACTTTGTTACAATCCACGGTGGACATGACTGGATGCTGTGGAAGAGGAAGAGGCAGATGAAGGCTGCAGAGGTCTGCACCGCAGGGCTGCTGTTCTGAAAGTGAGATGCAGGCAAGTTGCTCCCCCTTTTTATAGGCAGTATAGGTTTTCCACTAGGTATCCTCTAGGCATCCTCTAGGCATCCTCTAGACATCCTTAATATCCGAGATAGGTCCCCTCTGCGAACATTTTTTCCGTTTTAAATGCTTTGTTTCCGTGCTGCATCCATTCTGCATCCGTTCTGCATCCATTCTGCATCCGTTCTGTATCCATTCTGCGTCCGTTCCGCTTCCTCCCTGAGTCCGGGCGGATGTGAGTTGCATGGATGCGGAACGGATGCCTAGTGGATATAGCGGATGCAGAACAGATGCAGAACGGATGCGTAGCGGATGCAGAACAGACGAACCGGATACATTTTCCGCACAAAAGTTTTGGGCAGCCAAAACTTTTGGAGCAGATGAAACGTCAATAAACGGATGCTGGACGGATAGAGAGGAAGCAAAACGGAGGCAGTGAGTACTTCGCGTTTTCCAACGGATGGCAAGCTTTTTTGTCCGTTTTACATCCTCTTTGCATCCGTTGGTTCAGTGTGACATGGGCTTTAACTTGGATGCCTGTTTCTGCAACCTTAACACCCATTTGGACCCATTTCCCACAGAAAACAAAACACCAGGATCTCTCATCTCTCTGTTTCAGTATCTCTTTCTCTCTCCTCTCTCTCTCTTTTGGACAGTAGGGCATGTAAGAACAAAAACCAAGACCAGGAAAAAACAGCCTTTGTGGAAATCAATTTTTTCTGATGTTCTCCGTAATAGTCCTACATGCTTCATTGATAAATGTGTGGTTATCTCCACAAATTATCACCTAAGTCTGCCCAGGCAATGTATTTATTTGGTTTGTGATTCATTCTGTGTTATTCCTTCCTTTTATTTCTGCAAATCGTAAGTGGTTTGCTGTATCTTCTCTCTAAATTCCTCTCACTGACTGTTGTCCCTCCATCTAGCTTTTATTGCGCTTTTATGTAGCTATGGGGTAATTTGGATCATTTTGAATCTTAAGGCAAAAGAAAGTCAAGGAAGAATCTAGTTAGCTTGGTAACAAAAGAATAAAAGTTAAATCACTTAAGCTACTGAATAGAATTTTCTTTTATTTGATCATTATGTTCCTTCCATTTCCATAAAAGAATCTTAGGAGAGAAAACAATCCTAAGCTTTGTTTTCACCTATTCAGCTCAGTCTTTCACTACTCTGATTCTTTTGCAGATTGTATGGGCAGGGAAACAGATACTTCCCAAAAGAAAATTAAATTCCCAATTTCCAAAGGAAGCTAGCAGTCATTGTTTTGGGTTTGTAAGTGTGAAATTGAATGCCTTTGATTTTCTATGCTGCAAGGATAACCAAAGCTCCATTACTCAGCTGAATGCACAAGGCCAGATTGAGGGATAAGAGATCAGATGGCTGCAGAAAGAAGCAATGGCAGAATAGAGATAGCATCAGCAGATGGCAGTTTCCAGGCAGATCTACAAATTGTTTTTAAGCAGTTTTGAGCTCAAATCTGTATCTAGTAAAATTCTAATTGACCCATCATATCTTGGTTTAATATTTAAAGGCCCTGTCACACTGGCCGACGGATGCAAAACATTTGTAAAAAGGACACAGTGGACGAGAAAAATGTTCCATCCATTGTTATCCGCTCTCAAAAGGGGCAAAAATTTGCATAACTAGAGCGGATAACATGGAAAGGAACGGACAAGGGGAGGACGCAGGGCGGATGGAAAGCGGATGCTCCACGGAAGCCTAGTGGATGGAAGCGGATGAGAGCAGATGGCACATCCGCAAGGCTTCCGGGGGAGTGCAGCAAAGCGGACGCGAAATGGATACAGCGGATGCAGAGTGGACGCCGAGCGGATGAAGCAGATGCACAGCAGAAGCCTAGCGGATGAAGCGGATGCACAGCAGAAGCCTAGCGGATGCCTAGCGGAAGCCTAGTGAATGCCTAGCATTCACTGCACATGCGGGGAGGATGCATTGCATCAGCCCTGCGGATATAAAGGGAGGCAGCTCCCAAGTAGGTCACCATTCAGAGGAAAGACCTGCTTCCAGACACATCGACTGCCTGCCAGCCTTGCCAGCCTGCCTGCCTTGCCTGCCTGCATGCCTGCCAGGCTTGCTGCCTCCCAGGCTTGCTGCCTGCCTGCCTGCCTGCCAGCCTCCCTGCCAGCCTTGCTGTCTGCCTGCCTGCCAGCCTTGCTGCCAGCCTGACTGCCTGCCAGCCTTGCTGCCTGCCTTCCTGCCAGCCTTCCTGCCAGCCTACCTGCCTGCCAGCCTTCCTGCCAGCCAGCAACCCCACAACCATGGGGAAGAAGAGGAAGCCTCAGCCATCTGCTTCCAGCCCTGGCAAGAGGGACAGGGCCACCCTCCCACCCCCTGGCCCTCACTCTGCTTTTGCTGGGGCTTCTGTAGCACGGGCTCGCTCTTCTGGGGCTGGGGCTTCTGCTGCTCCTGCTTCTGGAGGAGCTGATGCTGCTGCTTATGGCGGTGATGCCTCTGCTCATGCTTACTCTGCTGATGCTGCTTCTGGCGGATGTGCTTCTGCTGGTGCTTACTCTGCTGATGCTGCTTCTGGCGGTGGTGCTTTTGCTGATGCTGCTTCTGGAGGAGCTGCTGATGCTGCTTATGGCGGTGGTGCTTCTGCTGGTGCTTACTCTGCTAAAGCTGCTCCTCGTCCTGCTGGTGCTGGTGGTCCTGCTTGTGCTCCTGGTCTTGATCGTCCTGCTGGTCCTCCTCATCCTGCTGGTCCTGCTGGTGCTCCTGGTCCTGCTGGTGCTCCTGGTCCTGCTGGTGCTCCTGGTGTTGCTGGTGCTTACTCTGCTGCTGCTGCTGACCTTGGTCCTGCTGGTGCTGCTGCTGCTGCTGCTGATCCTGCTGGTGCTGCTGCTGCTGCTGATGATGATCCTGCTGGTGCTGGTGCTGGTGCTGCTGGTAGTGTGGAGGAGCAGCCCCTACAACCTGGAAGCCCCTCTGATGAGGGCCCATGTGGTCCTGCCAAAGGGAGGAAGAGGCATATGCGAGAACGGGAGAGGAGGTAATACTCCATCGAGGAGGAACATGAGGATGAGGTGCTGGAGTGGCTGAGAGAGAATGACTATCTGTGGCGGAAGGGACACAGACTCTACAGGGACACCAAAAGGAAGCAGGCTGCTTGGAGAGAGAAGGCGGAGAGCCTGGGGTACACTTCGGAGGTGCTCCTCAGCTGGTGCAAGCACATGCACACCTGGTACGGGAAGCTGCACCTCAAGAAATCTGACCTGGCCGTGGTCAAGCTGACGGACAGAGAGACCTACGTCATGGCCAAGTGCAGCTTCCTGGAGGGTGAGATCCACCACCGAGGAGCAGCCCTTCTCACAACCCTCTCTCTCAGGCAGCTTGCTGAGAGCCAGTCCACTTCCGGCTGAGAGTCAGCTCCTGTCTCCAGGCAGGTGTCTGTGGAGCGTGCCATGACGGAGAACCTGCAGACTGCTGTTCTAACCATGTCAGAGCGTGTGGAGGACTCCCTGGCGCAGTGGGAGAAAGGAGACGGCACTTCCACCACAGTCCTACCCGCATCCACCCCCAGCTCCACCTCCACAGAAAGGCAGAGAGCCAGACAGGAGGGACAGAGCCACACT
>BLBF01000065.1:16246232-16309248 GCA_015471245.1 Laticauda colubrina | reverse complement strand
ATGAAAACCACAGGTCACAACATCAACTTCAATGGCACTAAAACCCTGGCCACTATAGAAAACCCCAGCCACAGAATCATCAAAGAAGCCATAGAGATTGAAAAAAGACCTGACAGCATGAATACAAGAGATGATTCCAGCAGACTGTCAATCATTTGGAAGCCTGCACTCTCAAATAGAAAGATCTCCATGCCACAAGCCAGACAAACACCTGGGCAAAAACAGACTCCCTCTGATAGCTCCAACCTAACCCCCCCACCAGGCACCCAGGTGAAACCCAGCTTGCTAATAAAGAGCAGCCGTCCCTTCACACGCAGCCAAGCTGCACTGAAAGCCTCCAACACAAGAACAGACTGTTGCCAGCCAATCAAAGCCACAAAACAGACAGGAGAAACCAGGAACACCAATCAATCAAACTCCAAGTCCAATGAAATAGGTCCAGGCTCCCAGCCAATCAGAATGAACCAGCCTCAAATTTAAAAACCAGGAGCTGTAAGACCCACATCCATACAGAAGCCTGATGATGGCAGATGAGATTCTGCTGAAACGTTGCTACAACTTTAACAGAACTACAATGACGTGGGATAATACCCGAAGGAAGCTGAACAGCATATATATATATATATATATATATATATATATATATATATATATATATATATATATATATGTGTGTGTGTGTGTGTGTGTGTGTGTGTGTGTGTGTGTGTGTGTGTGTGTGTGTGTGTGTTTGTATGTATGCATATATATATATATATATATATCTATATATATATATATATATACATACATACATACATACATACATACATACATACATACATACATACACAAACTCAATTACAAAAGCCTGATGATGGCAGATGAGATTCTGCTGAAACATTGCTACATCTTTAAAAGCACTGCAATGACGTGGGATAATACTCAAAGGAAGCTGAACAGTCCACACACACACACACATATACATATCTTTAATAATAATCTTATAATAAATGCATAATTTCATATTTATTCCAATTAATATATTCAGCCCTATGTTTCTTTAACTATTTACATGTATTTAGTAATAAGTATTGATTTCCCATTTTTCCCATTTTATCAAAATTAATCACTTAAGTCTTATCTAACTCCTATAACACCTCTTCATGTAGAATCTCTATCCTTTCTCTCTTTCACCATCGTCTCTTTCTCTCCTTGCAATATTTATTCATCTTTTCTTTCTTTGCCTCCCATTTTTTATCATTTTTTGCCTCCCATTTTCAGCTATCAATCTTGACATAATATTTCTCAAATCTTCTTCCTTACTTTCAATCATGTTTTGGAATCTCAGGAAGAATGCTGCTTGCTTCATTTCCAGATGCACAATTGCCTTTTCCAAATCCTTATTTACCATCATCAATTTTCGACTCACTAGTTCCAATTTCTTTTCAGTGTGTTCTGTACTATTTTCCACTAGTTTCCAATATTTTCTGTTCATTTCTGTTCATTTTTTAAAAATTGCCTGTTGTATCATTCCTATTTTGTCATCTAATTTGGGTATGTCACCCATCATCTCCCCCATCTCATTCTTTATTTCTTCATGGTTTTTAGACATTGCTTCTTGCATCTTCATTATTGTTTCTTGGTTCACTGATAGAGTCATCTGCATGGTTTACATACTCAATGCAGCATCTGACTTTTCAGTACTAAACATACCCTCTATTGACTTTTGATCTGATTGGGATGCTGTCATCCGATGAGTTAGAATTAGAAGTTGTTGTGTTTTCCTGGTTTTCAAGATTGTCATTGTGCTTATCATTTTTAAGATTCTGTAGATGTCTTCCCACATCACCATCCACTAGATGTTAATCTAATGTTCTAGTCACTACCAGTTGTCTTCCTCTAAATTGCTTTATTGACACTAAAGCTAGTTTCAAAAGTAATGCAATGTCAATGCCCCTGCTATATTACCATATAATTATCAATTGTAAGGTAGTATTGAGATAACAAGGTGAAATAAGATATAACAATGACGTACCTATATAAAAATGGTCAACACTTAACTAGTACAAATTAAATTAAATTAAGAGGAATGCAAAAAAGTTCCAGTTAAGAATTATTTAACCAAAAGATAGTTCTAATATTGGTTTCAAAGGAGTTCAATTGAAAATCAATTTATCAATATTTATATACTCTTCTCTAAGTCAATTAATCCTCTAAATCAGTTAACGTGTTCACCTCTTAGTCAAGATGCTGTTATGTATCATAAATATGATAAATATGGAGACTTCTGGCAGTGACATCATGGCAGCACAGGGAAAAGAAAATGGGCTCTGCTCCTTGGACCCAATTCTGGAAGCCCCTTAGAGGTGCACAGGCCTTGGAGGGATATGCAAAGAAGAGAGGAAGCCCTGAGGACAGCAAGGTGGAAGGCAACCACCTGCTGTAATGGAGGGAACCGCCCCAAATCCTTACGTGAAAGTGTCCTATTATCTTGAAAATATGGAAAGAGGCTGTGACAACTGATCAACAATATGGAAGGAAAAACCAGCAGATTGTGACATTGAAAGGGAAATTCAGTACTGTAAAAAGAAATGAAGCATCTAAAAAAAGTAAGTCCTGAAATAGTTTGGTGGACTAAACAAGCTCAAGAGGAGAGGGGAGGAAAATAGACCCAGGGAACAGTGGTGACTCAGAAGTGTAAGTGATTATAAGAAGAAAGAGTTCAGCCAGGCAAAGAGATCAGAAGGGCTGACGTAAAGACAAATGGTGAGAAAACAACAAATGAATTAAATAGAGTGGGAGACATGTCAGGATAATCAGGCAGATTTGGAGGACAAGTGTTACTTTATATCAGCAGAGAGGAAGCAGGATGAGTAAGCATTGTTGCAAAAGGAGTTAAGAGAGAAAAATCTAAAGTGTGAATGTGCTGTGAAACTGTGTGGAGGAGTGGGTTAAATTGAGTGGACAATATAGAAGCGCATGGAAGAGGAGAAAACTGACGAGAATTTGGTGGAAAGTGAAAATGAAGAAAGAAAGACCATTCATCATAGGATAATGTGGCTAATGAAACTGAAGGCGGGTAGCGTATAATGTCATTGAAGGGAATAAATTGATTAATAGAAAAATTTAAAGCACGATAGTGAATTAATTGAAATAAATAATGAAAAAAGAGATTGAATTGTGTATCATGATTATACTATAGCTTTTTGGTATAAAAATGATGTAAAAAATATACCAAGTTTCAGTAGAAACTTCTTTTTCTTTTTACTCTCTGTCTCCTTGAATGCAAATAGATTAACAAGGAAAATTACAGTGTAAGAGTTAATAGGGGTAGAATATAAATTCAAGACTCTGATTAATGGATTAGAAAATGAATTTTTGATGAATGTAAACCTCTTAGATTGATGTTTAATAAGAAATCTTTAAGTGCTCAGTAATACCTTAAATTTATTGTGTATTAAGCTATTGTAGTTTGTTAATATTACAGATATCAGTTGAACTAAATAGAGGTATATATTATTTGTGGTAATTTATAAAATAACAAAGAGTTATTTTACTTTGATTATATTAATTATAAAAAATTATATAATCATTTAAGATTAAGATACTGTTAGAAATCTACATTAAATGTAATTATTGTATTGAGAAAGAATTTAAGAATAGAATAGATTTGACAAATTTAGAGGAGGAGAATATTAAATAACTGATAGTGTTAGAAATGTGAAAAAGTAAAGGGAAAGATTGAACCAAACAAAATATATAGTGAATGGTGGAGTGGAGAAATATATACAAATTACTAAAGAGGATAATTATAACAACCACTCCAAGAACTGGAAAAAACACCCTCAAACCCCTCTTTGATATCAGCATCACCCTCAGGACAGAGATCTATAGAAAGTATGCTTAGTGCGGAAAAATCGAGTAGTGCTTCAAATATGCAGACAACCCTATTGGTAATACAAAAGACTATGAAAAAAAATGCAAGAACTGATTACTTAGAATGATGAAATGAAGAACGAGATGGAGGAAATGAAAAGCAACATATACAAATTTGACAACAGAATCGGTATAGTTCAGCAGGCAATCGAAAAAAATGAACAAAAAATAAAAATGGTGGAAAACAGAATGGAACAGACAGAAAATAAATTGGAATCGGTAGACCAGAAATTAATGGCAATAAATAAAGATTTAGAAGAATCCATTATTCACCTGGAGATGGAATGTTCGGCTTTCTGCCTAGTCTTTCAAAATATAACAGAAACAAAGAAGAGGACTTGAAAACAATAATGTCAGAACTATTAGCAGAAGTCACAAAAAGATAGAGACAAGAAATCCAAAATAAAATGGATGAGATATACGGGGTGCACACACAAACTACACTAGATGCCACAAACTACCAAGGGAAGTCCATATTAGATTTACAAAGAAATAAATAAGAGATGAGTACATAGCTATAGAGCTACAAGAGTTGAACCCATGTCAAACAAAGGTAAAGAAATCTTGACACTGAAACTGTAGACATGTGAGAGAACAGAGGAGAGACTACAGCTTCTTATCAGCACAATTGGTAAAACATAGTATACCATTTAGATGGCTAATACCAGAAGGCATGCTAATAATCTGGCAGAAGAAAAAAAATAAGAATTGACAATTTAGGAAAAGCACAGGATTTCTATGATCAACTTATGATAATAAAAGCACTTGGCAGCAAAGAAGAACTAGAAAGCAGAAGCCTAGAGGAGCAACAACCTGAGGAAAAACAGTCAGAACAAGAAGAGAGAAACAAGGAAGATATAGAACAGGGAGAAAGAGAGGGGATTAGAACAAGAGCGCACAGAGAAAACAGGATAAACAGAAGACAGAGGCAACAGTACAGTCAATAAATGGAAGAAGAAATAAAACTAATATCTATGAATATAAATGGATAAAATTATCCAATAAAAAGGAAATAAATTTTCTCAAACCTGTATAAGCAAAAGTCTTCAAGAAACACATATTAAAAACAACATAAAATATTTAGAACAAACAAAATGAGGGAAATTCTTCGTATCACTGGCAGATAAGGAAAAAAAGGGATAGCTGCATACATTAAAGAAAAGATAAATGTAAAACTAAGCTATGCCAATAGCAATGGAAGAATACTGATGATAGAAATTAAAATTCAACAAAAACAAATACTATTAGTAATAATATATGCTCCAAGTGAGAACCAAAAGAAATTTTATTATGAGGTACACAAAAAAATAATAGAAAAATGGCATAAATATGATAAATATGATGTATCTATAGTAACTACAATATAATTCAATGGTAATAAGCCAATAATATAGCCAGGTATACTGAAATATAGTAATAACAGAGTAATATCTATAAGGTAATGTTCAACACTTAGCTGGTACAAGTTACACTTAAAGGTAGAGAAAATGGAAAAACATCCAATAGAAAGAAGCAGTTTAAATTAGGAATTAAATAGCAATTTAAATTAGGGATTAAGTAACAAAAAAGTAGACGAGACGTTAATTTCAAAATATGCAATAAAAAATCAATTCATCAATATCAGTATTTGTATTCTCAATAGCTCAATCAATTAACCTATTCCCTTTTAAATCAATGTCTTGTTATATATCTAATTATATACCACAAATATAGAGTTTGTATAATAAATGCATATATAAATATTTGTGGTTATGATATATTGTTAACAATATTAATCAAACACCAATCCAGCATAGTTCCATTCCACCAGATTCGCACATCTTCCTTATCACTTGACCCTATCCCAGACTCTTTGTATTAGCGTCTTCCCTCATTCTGATCCTCTCACTTTGATTAGACTCTTTCTGATTCGCCACTAACTCCAGAAGTTCCCACCCCTTCAATTGGAGATTCACTTTCTTTCTATAGATATTTCAGGACCTTCTTTCTTCCATACAAAAATTTTTCCCCTGTGATGCTGGGCTCCTTCGATTTCCACTGATGCCTCAGTCTGTTGTCCCAATTCTTCCTTCCTTGTCCATGTTTGGCCATCACAGCTTCGGGTCTGCTATAGTAGTAATGACTGGACTTTTCCACACTGGGTTTGAGGGGTTTCCCTTCATCACAGTGGATGGTTGCCTTCCTCCTCACTGCTCCCTGGGTTTCCCCACTAGTCCGTGAATCCCTCCAAGATTAACCCATCGGAGGGCCTCCAGACATAGAAAATGTTAAGAAAAGGGAACAGAACTCTGACACCATGATGGAATTAGAAAAAAAAATATTTGAGGAACTAAATAAAGTAACAACAAAATTTGTTTGGCTGAATAAAATTGAAAATGTTACAAGATAGAAGTAGAGATGGTTTTGGAATCCCAGATTGGGAATTATTATCATGCCGCGGCATTAACATGGATAAGAGAATGGATAAATCTGAACAATAAAAAGATTCTAACATTAGAAAGTCTTGATCTGCAGATAGAATGGCATGCTTTCATTTGTGAAAAGAAGAGTAAAACACATTCATATTTCCATAGACACCAAATGAGAGATGCACTTATACAGGCCTGGAGGAGAATAAAAAAATATCACTACATTAAAATACCTGGTTGGCTATCACCCATGGACGTTATGATTTATCCAAACATTGGACCTAGATAAAATGGTAAGATATAGTGAATTGTTAGATAACCAAGGGAGGCTCAAAACAAATCAAGAATTGAGAGATCAAGGAATAAGTAGAGACTGTTGGCCATATTTGCAATTTTTATAAAAAAGATTTAGAAGAATAAGGCTTTTATAAAGAACAACAATTGGATAAAATATTACTGGGACCAGAGGAGAAATTTGTAATAAAAATATATAACTATTTTTTAAGATTCAAAATGGAAGAAGTAGTTAAATGGTCTATGATAGCTTGGGCAAGAAATTTTGAGCACAAGATTGAATTAGAACACTGGAAAAGATTATGTACAAAAAATTACAAATTAACAATGTCTGCAACCCACAAGGAAAATCTCTCTAAAATGTTTTATCATTGACATTTACCACCAACCAGATTGGTGAAGATGTATCCAAGCAGGAGTCTGGAATGTTGGAAGTGCAAACATGAACAGGGCATCTTTTTTCAATATGTGGTGGTCATGTCCCGAAACTAGGAAATACTCTGTAAAGATAAGAAAATGGTTACAGGCAATAACAAGCCTTCTAACTGAGCTTAAACCTGAACCTTTCCTATTAGGGATAATAAAAGAAGAATTCAGTAAAAAAAGTTAAATATATTACACTGCATTATAGTAACAGCGGCCAGAATTGCTTTTACACAAAATTGGAAAATAGACAGCACCCCTTCCGAGGGAACAGTAATTTAAAAAAGTGTTGGATTGTGCAGACGTTGACAAGCTTACTTTAGAATTGAAAGACAGGAACTTCCGGTTGCTAGTCTGTCGTGTCATGGCAGAATCTGCAATCGTGGTTGGTTTTGCCCCAAGCTTGCTTGTTAGAGGGTCCCAATTGGGACCGGAACCACTGTCATGCCCCTGGTGAAGACTGACTCTGAGAGAGAGGAAGAACAATCAACAGGGAGTAGAAGTGTGGCTCCAGAGATGGTGGAGGAGGCTGAGGAAGGGCAGAAGCCAGCTGAGCAGTCAGAGGAGGACCCAGGCCTATCCTGGGGCATGCAGGGAGGAAAGGATGAGGGAAAAACATGGTCGACTTGGGAGGAGAGGGCTATGACCCTCTTCATGGGTTGCAGGTGTGAGATCTGCATAAGAGTTTGGACCTGTGTGCTAACAAAAGCTGGAGACAAATGTGTGTTTTTTCCTGGATGAGGTTTATCTTGGTTGGTGTTCTTCCAATGGACTGTACCTGATTATCTTCTTGAAGTTTGTAATTAATTATCCTGGTCTGTCATGGAACTTTCTTCAGTGCAGTTTTTGGTTTTTACTTTGTTATCTGCTTTTGAGTTTGAACTATATTTCTTTCATTTGGAATGTTATTTTGAAAATAGTTTAATCTCCAACAATTGAACAGTGAAGCCAAGTTGAAGGCGCTGAAAGACCTTTATTTACATTTTGGTTTTTGTTATATTTATGGTACATGCCGGGTCATTACAACCAACCTGGAGGGGTGGGGAAGTAAGGGGTAGCTGCTTGGAGGGTCGAGGGGAGCTGCTTCTCCCCTCTCTGACAAGATAACCCCCCTCTGAAGACAAGTTGCAGAGGTGGTCAAAAATGGCCACCATGAAGATGGGAAACAGTCCAGGAAACTAAGACTGTGTAAGAGCAGTGAAGCTGCAAGTGGAATGTGAATCAGGTGAAATACATGGACATTAAGGTACCCTGGAATTTAGAAACAAAAAACTATTTTGGAGGAAAGTGTGTACAGAAAGAAAGGGTGGAAATTGGAAATAGAACTGAGAGTGCCACCTAATGGTACAGGAAAAATTTCAGGGACTAGAAATGGCAATTCAGATTGAAGAAGAACAAAGAGAACCAGAAGGGAGGATAAATAAATAAAAAGAAAACCAGTCTTGAAGATCAAGTGGAACAACGAACATTTAAATGGGGGGGGGGGGGGAGAAAGAATTAAAGTAAAAAATCTGTGGTTTGATGTGATAATGAAAGGGGGGATGGTTCAGGAAGTTAAACAAAAGAAAAGGGAAAAGCAAAAGAGGGAATTACAGAAGAAAGATCAAGAGTGGGAGAGAGATAAAATAAATAACTGGAATGAGAAATGGAGGGAAATAATAAAGGGAAAAAGTGGAATGAAGAGAAAGGACTAGAAAATAAAGAGAGGCAGGAAGCAAACAAAAAATAAAAGAAATTACATAGTTAGGAGGATGAGAGACAATGGGTAAAAGAAGGCTAAGGAAGGAGATTCTACAAGGTAATGTGTTGTGATATATAAGAATAAGGATTTGAAAATAGATAAGATTGGAACTGATTTTTTTTCTTTTTAAGGATTATTGTTATACCGGATATAGATTTTATTGAAATAGATTTGTAAATGAGAATTTATTACAAGAATATTAATTGACAATTAGCAATGAATAAAATTAAAATGAATTGTGAGAATTATGATGGAAAGATTAATATCAGTTTCTTTAATTAACTGAATAGATTAATATTTTTGAAATATATCGATGAAATAAATATAAGGCAATTGAGAAAAAATACCATGTGGAATCTCACTTAAAATATATATGTATATGTCATAGTAGAAAGGAGAACATTGTTATTAATGTGGAATGAGGTAATTAAAAATGACTATACTATGGTAAATTTTTATAATGAATTAAAGGGAATAAATGGAGGAAAAGTACAAGGTAAATAGGTGGTAAGCTCGAATTGACAACCAAAGGGGACAATTGCTAGAATTATTAGAACAAAGATGAAATTACTGAATAATAAATGGAATAATAGCATTTGATAAATTTGCGAATGTGGCAGATAAAAGTAATATGTGTAATGTATATAGAAATGAAATAAGAATCTCAGATTTATTTATTTAATTTATATTGCCACCTACCCTCCATGGCGACTCAAGGCGGCTTACACAATGTAAAACCATATTTAAAACAAAAACAAAAAAAAACAATAAGAACTAACAAAAAGAATCAAATAAATTAGTAAAGTACAATAGAACAAAATTTTGGAAAACAAAAAACAAAAACAAAAAACACTACCCCTGCCCTGATGATAGCAGATCACACTAGCCATTTGATGGGCTCCATCCCTCTCTGGGTTCCCCAGGCCCGCTGGCAAAACCAGGTCTTCAGTGCCTTTTGGAAGAGTATTAGTGAGGGGGGGCATTCTAATCTCTGGGGGAATGATGTTCCATAGAGACTGAGCCACCATGGAGAAGCCTCTTCTTCTGGGACCCACAACATTCCTTGCCTCCTTGTTCTAATGGGTCAGGTAGATGTCACTGGCAAGAGATGTTTCCTCAGATAACCCAGACCCAAGCCCTGAAGGGCTTTAAAGGTGACAACCAGCACCTTGAATTGCACCCAGAAGCAAATCGGCAACCAATACAGCTCCTGCAGGAGAAGTGACACATATGCACACCAGGATTTGCACAAAACTAAGCAGGCTGCTGTATTTTGAACCAACTGGAGCTTCCAGATGCTCTTCAAGGGCAGCCCTATGTAGAGTGCATTGCAATAATCAAGTTGGGAAATGACCAGGGCATGAGTGACTGTGAGTAAGGACCGCTGATCCAGGAAAGGGCATAACTGGTGCACAACCCACAGTTGTGCAAAGGGCCTCCTGGCCATGACTGCCACCTGCTCTTCAAACAGGAGTCATGAGTCCAGGAAAACTCCTAGATTATGCACAGGGCTTGTTTGGGGTCCTGCCACCCCATCCAAGACTAAATGTGGTAATTCTCCCTGAACCCCAAACCCCAAACCTAGAGCCGCTTGGTATTGCAAGGGTTCAGTTTCAACCCGTTGCTCCCCATCCAGCCCCTAACAGCCTCCAGGCACTTGCAAAAGGGAGGACACAGCAACACGTAACTCACCATGGGCCGAGACATATAGCTTAGTATCATCAGCATATTGGTGATACCTTAGTCCATGGTGACAGATGATCTCACCCAGTGGCTTCATATAAATGTTGAACAGGAGCAGAGAGAATACTGAGCCCTGCAGAACCCTGTAAAGCAGTGGACAAGGGCTGGATGTCTCCCCTCCTATCAACACTGACTGAGAGCAACCACAGAGGGAGGAAATGAATCAACAGTACAAGGCCTCCCACTCCCATCCCCCGAAGCCATCCCAGGAGAATCCCATGGTCAATGGTATCAAAAGCCGCTGAGAGGTCAAGTAGAGCAAGGATGGATGCACTACTCTCATCCCGCTCCCACCAGAGATCATCCAAAAATTGTCCAATGCTGTTTCTGTCCCAAAACCAGGCCTGAATCCTGACTGGTAAGGGTTGAGATAATCCGTTTCATCCAGAAACCTCTGGAGCCACTGCATGACCACCTTCTCAACAACCTTCCCCAAAAAGGGAAGATTGGAGACAGGTTGGAAATTATCCAACTGGGTGGAGTCCAGTGATGGCTTCTTAAGAAGAGGGTGGACCACAGCCTCCTTAAAGTTCTGGGGCACTGTCCCCTCATCTAGAGAAGCATTAATCACCACCAGAGTCCACCCACCTGTCACTTCCTGGGAAGCTTTCACAAGCCAGGAGGGACATGGGTCTAAAATACAGGTGCTCAGGCACATACTCCCAAGGATCCTGTCCACTTCCTCAGGAGCAACAGGGTCAAACCATTCCCAGATAACAAGGCAAGAAGCTCAGGAGCTTCCACCGGATCAACAACATCAGATAATATTGTACAGTAATATATGAGAATATTTTAACAAAAATTAAATAAGTTAAGATATGAACTGAAATTGGATAAAATAAGTTTAATGAATTTAATATTTGAGAATATTTAAAAGAAAAAAGAATAAGTAATAAATGTGATATGAAATTGAATAAGAAAGGTGTAAATATGGCCATGTTGAAATGTAAAAACCTGGAACCACACTGCTTGCCCAAAGAGATTTCTTTTTTTAAAAAAAGAAGAAATTGAATAATGAAATTATCGTGTAAATTAAAACAATATGCTGATTGGCATTAGAAGAATGTACTGGGATATTGAACAATTAAAAGATGAAGAATTATAATGTAATACAAATATGTGTATTAATATTAGAATTATAGAAGCTTGATGAATGTAAGAGATATGATTAATGTTGCCATTTTTGTTTGCACTAAAATGTATGGTGCTTAGGTGCCACACTGTTGATGCATTGATGTGTATATGTAGAATAAAATAAAAAAATTGAGAAAAAAAGAATTGAAAGACAGAGAGGAACTGGAATATTACATCATCTGGGACATATGGTATAGTTGGCTAGATAATAAAAATAAGGATTAAAAGTATATATGTATATAGACATATTAGTAACACTGATGTCACAGTATTTAAAGAATGTAAAAGAGATATGTAATTTGAAAGATATGTAATAAAAACATTAAAAAAAATTATTGAGTCTGGGAAAGAACAGACGGGATATGAACTTTCTGTCAGGGTTCTTGCTTCCCTTCTTTCCCTAATTTTTGTTTTCAGAATCATTGCTTTCTCTAAAATCACAGAATTTCTGTGAACTTTTTTCTTTCTTTATGTGTCACTCCGATATATTTTCAAAAATTAAAATTGAAAACTATATATGCATACACAGGTAATCCTTTTCCGACAATAATTCATTTAATGATTCCATTTGAAGTTACAACAATACTAAAAAAAACTGACTTATGACAGTTAACAGCATCCTGGGGTCATGTAATTGCTGTTTGGGACCTTCTCAGCCAGCTTTGGCAAATCAAGTCAATGGAGGAAGCCAGATTCACTCAATGACCATGTGATTCCCTTAAGAACTGCAGTGATTCCTTTAAGAATGATGGCAAAAAATATAAAATCAAGTGTAACTCACTTAACAACTGCCTTGCTAACAACAAAAATTCTGATCCCAAATGTGGCTTTCAGAATTTGGAAAATATGAATTAATAGGAATACCCCATTAATCAATACTCCCATGGAAAATATTTTAAGCTCCTACTTTACAACCAAAAGGTATCCTAGCTGATGCCTATTAATGAGGAAAGGTTGTCCATTCTAGGGACGGATCATTTTGCAAAAGCAATATCTAAAAGTGGACAGTATAATTTGTAGAAGCAAAAAGTCTTAAGAACAAACTCTCTGCTAACTCCTTTCCTTACACAAATCTAACAGAAGCAAGACTAGAAAAAGTTATCCCAGAGAGGCATACAACATTTAGAATTTCCTGCAGCCAAATCCCCAAATATGGTTATCACCATGGCAACAAGGTACAATTGTGCCTCATTAAAATTTGCAAAAAGACCTCCAATTTGGTTTAAAGATTTCAACTTTTTCCAAAATGGAATGGGTGCCTTATTTTATAGCAAGAAGAAGCAAGATGTGAATTGATGGAAATAATAACAAACAAGCCTAAAGCTAAGAGGGAAATTGACTCAGTCAGAACTTTTATGTGAAACACTTATTTCATCCTTCCAAAATAACTTGGACATCATGAAACAGATAACAGATAATCAGAGTTGGAAGGGACTTTGTAGGTCATCTAGTCCAACCGGGAGCCCAAGCCACACCATTTCTGACAAATGGCAGTCCAATCTCTTCTTGAAAGTCTCAAGTGATGACGCTCCCACAACTTCCGAGGGCAATCTATTCCATTGGTTGATTGTTCTGTTAGAAAGTTTTTCCTTATTTTAAATCTCTCTTTAACCAAGGAGGTTAAATCTCTCCTTGTTCAATTTCCATCCATTATTCCTTGTCTGGCCTACAGGCACTTTAGAAAATAGCTTGACCCCTTCCTCTAATCTCTAAGCATATTGAATTTTGCAGCCTGGGTTTCAAGTAAAAACAAAACAGCATATATGTGTATAAGAAGAGAAAGTATGCAGCAACATGTGTACATTAAATGAAGTGCAAAGTAGCCTAATGTGCAAAGAATGCACAGTAAGAAGACCACACATTTTTTTTGTCCACAAAAAATAAATAAATCACACACTGATTAATTAGGCCTGCTTATTTCTGCTACCCTTGGATTACCAAATGTATTATGGTTATGATTATAGATCAATCCATTGTCGACAAGTCTGCTCTGTATAACAATAGCAATAGCACTCAGACAATTCCACAGTACTGTACATCACTCTCTGAGCAGTTTACAAATGTCAGCACATGGTCTCCCAACAATCCAGGTCTTCATTTTACTGACCAGGAAGGATGGAAGTCAACCTTGAGCCATTCAGGATCAAACTCCTAGAAGGAGGCAGAGTTAGCCTGCAATACTGAATTCTAACAACTACCACCACAGTTCTTGTATATACCCAAGCCAATCATAACAAGGATATTGCACCAAGCAATTACATCTCTGGTGGGGAACATTTGGTTATGATATTTTAAGACAAGTGGCAGACAAAAAAGGAACAAGAACCAAGCCTACATGCAGAAATGCACACACTGAGAAAAACAGACACGAATATGTGTACATATATTTTTGTCAACCTCTCAGCCTCATTATGGAAAAATGACTTGTTAGCATTCAGGTTGCTTAAAATGGGAATTTTGGCAGCTGCCAAAGTGTCACAAGTATTAATTTGCAAAGACTAAAGATGATACATTAGATGATACATTCTTTTCATATAGAAAAGAATAAAGATGATGACTTGTTTCGTCATCTTTTTGCAGATTGCTTCAATCCAATCTGTCATGTTTCATTTGAAGGATTGAAAAAAAAGTATTACATAACAGTTGGGATACTTTTAGGTAATGAAGGTTATGTTTAACACAGGGAACAGGAGAGTGGAAGTCACATCAGAATGGATAAAGCTAGAAGGGCCATGGTCTCCATTTTATTGCTCTCTGAGTTTGAAGTTTTATTTTTTTTTGCTAATTATCTTCAAACTGTTTTATACTACTGTATATAGTAAAGACATTGGTGTCAAGGCTCCGACGAATGAACTCAAGGAAATCAGAACTCTGACACTTAAGCCCATGTCACACTGAACCAATGGATGCAAAGAGGATGTAAAACAGACAAAAAACCTTGCCATCCGTTCGAAAATGCGATGTACTCACTGCCTCCGTTTGGCTTCCTCTCTATCCATCCAGCATTCGTTTATGGACGTTTCATCCACTCCAAAAGTTTTGGGCTGCCCAAAACTTTTGCGCGGAAAATGTATCCAGTTCGTCCATTCTGCATCCGCTACGCATCTGCTAGGCATCTGTTACACATCCGTTACGCATCCGCTATATCCGCTATATCCGCTAGGCATCTGCTGTGCATCCGCGCAACTCGCATCCGCCCGGACGCAGGGAGGAAGCAGAACGGATGCGGAACGGAGGCAGAACGGATGCCTAGCGGATGCAGAATGGAAACAAAGCGTTTAAAATGAAAAAAAAACGTTCGCAGAGGGGACCTATCTCGGATATTAAGGATGTCTAGAGGATGCCTAGAGGATGCCTAGAGGATGCCTAGAGGATGCCTAGCAGAAAAACTATACTGCCTATAAAAAGGGGGAGCAACTCGCCTGCATCTCACTTTCAGAACAGCAGCCCAGCGGTGCAGACCTCTGCAGCCTTCATCTGCCTCTTACTCTTCCACAGCATCCAGTCATGTCCACCGTGGATTGTAACAAAGTCCTTTTGGCAGCCACCATTATTCTGCAACAGTGCGAAGCCATCTGCAGGCTCTGTGAACTCTACTGCGAGAAGAAAAGGAGCCACCCAAAAAGAGTCTGGATCTGAAGATGGTTCACCAGAAGAGCAGAGGACGGACTGTACAACAAGCTGATGGTGGAGCTCAGGAGCGAAGACACTCGGGCGTTGTGCAGCGGCTGACACCCAGGTTGACCAAGGCAAACACCAGCTTCTGGCCCAGCCTGGAACCTGGGCTCAAGGTGGCACTCACTCTGTGCCACCTGGCCTCAGGGACCTCCTACAGGAGCATGCAGTATGGCTGGAGGGTGCCATCCAACACCATCAGCATTGTGGTCAGAGAAGTGGTGCAGGCCATCATCGAAGAATACAAGGAGGAGCTCCTCCAATACCCCTCCACTGAAGAAGGATGGAAGAAAGTTGCAGAGCAGTGGTATCAGAAGTGGAACTTACCACACACCGTTGGAGCCATAGATGGCAAGCACGTGGCCTGCAAATCTCAAGCCAAGCCGGGGTCCACTTATTTCAACTACAAGGGCTTCTTCAGCAACATCCTCTTCGCCATGGTCGATGCTGACTACAAGTTCATGTACATCGATGCTTCAGGCAATGGCTCATCTTCAGATGCCCAGGTATACAACGCCAGTGACCTCAAGGAGGAGCTGGAAGGCAACCTCATCGTGGGCTTCCCAGATCCAGAACCCCGGCCCAATGACACACAAGATGTGCCCTACTTCATCGTGGGGGATGATGCCTTCTCCCTCACAACCTACCTCATGAAGCCCTACACTTCCAGACTCTTCACCCGTGAAGAGAGGATCTTCAACTACAGGCTGTCCAGGGCAAGGCGGGTGGTGGAGAATGCTTTTGGCATCCTGGCCAACAGGTTCCAGGTACTTCTCACCACCATGCAGCATTGCCCAGAGACCTTGAGGAGGATCATGGAAGCTTGCTGCATCCTGCACAATCTCATGCGCACCCACTACCCAGTCTTGCAGAACAGGCTCGTGGACCTCCAGCAAGGCAATGGGGACATGGAGCCTGGGGAATGGAGGCAAGGGCGAAACCTGATCGACACTGAGGATGTGCAAGGCCCCAACAGAGCCTCACATGAAGCAAAGAAGCAGCGCAACCTCCTGAGACAATGGTGCAACTCCCCAGCTGGAGCAGTGGAGTGGCAAGACAGGATGGTAGATGCTTAATGGATGCTTCCTTGAGCCTGTCTCATCACACGGATGAGATTGGGCCATATATGTTTGGTTGGCCTACAATGAACAGGGCGTTTAATAAAGAGTTGTGTTTGTGTTGACATGTGTGGATAATTATTACATTATTATTGATAATAAAGGGCCGTAGGTGTGGCACCTGGGAGGGTGAACCATACAGTCCCACTATGCTTGCACTGGAGGTTTATCTATCCCACAGCTATTACCCATTCCACAGGTATCCCTGCCCATCCCACAGCTATCTCAACCCATCCCACAGCTATCTTAACCCATCCCACAAGCATGCAAAGGCTTAAACCATTTCTAAAAGTTTCCAGCAAGACTTTATTAAAAAAAGAAATGAAGCAAGTGTGTGAATCAAAAATAGACTTTATCAACAACAAGCTATAAGACAAAAATGAGTCTCTGGCACTCCTCTTGGTCGCTCAGTCTCAGGGGTGAAGTGTCCAGGTGCTGTGGAGGTGGCTGGTGCTGGAGTGCTTGTCACCAGCTCCTCCAGAAGCAGAAGCAGCAGAAGCTCCAGCCCCAGAAGAGCGAGCCCATGCTGCAGAAGCCCCAGCAGAACCAGAGTGAGGGCCAGGGGGCGGGATGGTAGCCCTGTCTCTCTTGCCAGGGCTGGCAGCAGATGGCTGAGGCTTGCTATGCTTCCACATGGTTGTGGGGTTGCTGGCTAGCAGGGAGGCTGGCAGGAACCAAAGCTGGCAGGGAGGCTGGCACCAAGGCAGGCAGGAAGGTTGGCAGGCAGGCTGGCAGGAAGGCTGGCAGGGAGGCAGGCACCAAGGCTGGCAGGCAGACATGAACCAAGGCTGGCTGGGAGGCAGTCACCAAGGCTGGCAGGAAGGCTGGCAGGAAGGCTTGCAGGCAGGCAGGCACCAAGGCTGGCAGGCAGACATGAACCAAGGCTTGTAGGAAGGCAGGCAGCAAGGCTAGCAGGCAGACTGGTTGGTAGCAAGGCTTGCAGGGAGGCTGGCAGCAAGGCTGGCAGCAAGGCTGGTAGCAAGGCTGGTAGCAAGGCTGGCAGCAAGGCTGGCAGACAGACATGCTGGCAGGGCAGGCAAGGCAGCCAATCCGTCCGGCAGCAGGTCTTTCCTCTGAATGGCGACCTGCTTCCGAGTTGCTTCTGTTATATCCGCGGGGCTGATGCAATGCATCCTCCCTGCATGCGCAATTAACGCCAGGCATCCATTAGGCTTCCACTGTGCATCTGCTGTGCATCCGCTTTGTCCGTTCGCCGTCTGCTGTGCATCCGCTATATCCGTTCCGTGTCCGCTTTGCTGAGGTTCCCCGGAAGCCTAACGGACTCGCCATCCTCTCCCATCTGCTTCCATCTGCTGGGCTTCCGTTCCGCATCCGCTTTGCATCCGCCCTGCGTCCTCCCCGCGTCCGTGTTATCCGCTCCGGTTATGCAAATTTTTGCCCCTTTTGAGAGCAGATAACAACGGATGGAACATTTTGCTCGTCCGCTGTGTCCTTTTTGCATCCGTTGGGCAGTGTGACATGGGCTTTAGCTCCTTCTTAAATGATTTGCTTTAATGAGTACATCTCCTTGGTGCAGCTTCAAAGGAAAACCCTAAATCTTTCCCGCAGTTTCAGTACAATTAAACTAGGAAATAACCCCATCTCCAAGTGTCACAGGTCACATTGGCCAATTGAGTTAATTGGTGGGATTTTCAGGCACTCCTTTCCCAACTTTATGCTAATGGAAATGACCTTGGTTTCTCATGAGGAAACTTTTTGTTGTGTCCAGTAATGCATTCCAATCTCTTTTCCCACTTCTTCCCTGTGTGGTAACTGATGAACAGAGAGATGGCTGTGGCCAGGTTCAGTTTGAAGTTGACAATTGGAAGATAATTTTTCTGGATGCCTATATTAAAACGACAAGAAACCATGCACTGAAATTTACCAATTCATAGTTAACAAAAGACTAAAGATCCAGAAATACTGAGAATTGAGAAAGACAAATAGGACTGACAATTGAGGATATATTTTAGATACACTTAACTGTATACCATGTTTCCTTGAAGATGGAGGCAAAGCCAGGGGGAGGCAGAGGATCCAGATGAATGCATGAGCCATGGAAAAACCAAGAGTTGGTGGGCCAGAATTTGTAGGACCCATAGGAGGATCATGTTCACCACTCTCAGCTTGCTTGCAGCCTGCACAGCATATTGGGATTTCCTGCTTTCTGCCCCATGCCTCTGCCTCTGTCTGCTGCCATTGCCACCAAGGAAAGATGAGCTTCCCGCAACTGGCTTCCCACTCCAACCCACCAACTCTTGGCTTTCCCATGGCCTGCCTGGCATGTCCAAATCACCTGCCTCACCCCCACACCTCTCCCTCCATCTGCTGTTTGGACAGGGAATCGACTCACCTCTGCTGCATGGGCTGTGCAACCCTAGAGTGCACTGACCAAGGGACCGGTGAGCTACAGCTGTTGCCAGATACTGGTAGTCCCCATGTGCTTGCTGCCTCTTGTGCACATGCCAAGGGTGGGGCATCCAGCCGGGCTCATCACCCTGACATTGTGTTTCTCCAAAAATCAGCCCTAATTTTGGAGCCTTAAAAATGTAAGTATGGGTCTTATTTTCAGGGAAACATAGATAAATGTGTGTGGTTCTTCTTATTTACACACAATCAAGAACTCTGAAAATGCAATATTCCCACTTGTGCAAAAAAGAACCACACACTCATGTTTGTGACAGACAATGTTCATGTTGAAAGTTTATAATGCATAAATTGTACTCATCCTCACTCCCATTGTTCCGTGTAGACACACGACATGGAAAAGTGTTCGTTGTTTAGTTGGAAAAAATAGGAAGTTGCAATGGAGACCATGCTGGATAAGACATTTTTCTCTGTTCATCAAGACTATAAATGTAAAGCCCATGTCACACTGAACCAACAGATGGAAAGAGGATGTAAAATGGAGAGAAACAATTGCCATCCGTTGGTTAATGCGATGCATCCGTTCTGTACTCACTGCGTCCGTTTTTCTTCCTCTCTATCCGTCCAGCATCCGTCGACTGAGGTTCCATCTGCTCAAAATGTTTTGAGCTGCTCAAAACTTTTTGAGTGGAAAATGTATCCAACGCATCCGTTCTGCATCCACTATGCATACGGGGAACATCCGTTCTACATCCATCATCATCCGTTAGGCATCCTCTACGTCCGCTAGGAATCCGCTGCGCATCCGCACAACTCAAATCCACTCCAGCAGAAAGCAGACACAGGGAGGAAGCGAAACGGATGCGGAACGGACACAAAGCGTTAGTAGCATGGATGGAGAAAGGATGAAAGCGGATGCAGCTCGCAGAGAAAGCATTTAAAATGGAAAAAACGTTTGCAGAGGGGACCTATCTCGGATATTAAAGATGTCTAGAGGATGCCAAGAGGATGCAAAAGGACACATAGTGGAAAACCTATATTGCCTATAAAAAGGGGGAGCAACTCAACTGGATCTCACTTTCAGTCCAGCACCCCTGCTGTGCAGACCTCTGCAGCCTTCATCTGGCTCTTGCTCTTCCACAGCATCCATTGATGCATCCATGGCATCCACAGCATCCATGGATCGTAACACACTCCTTTTGGAAGCCACCATCATTCTGCAACAGTGCAAAGCCATCTACAGGCTCTTTCAACTGTTCTACGGGAAGAAAAAGAGGCGGCCAAGAAGCATCTGGGTCCAAAGATGGATCGGGAGAAGAGCAGAGTACGTACTGTACAACAAGCTGATGGTGGAGCTCAGGAGCAAAGACACTTGTGCATTCCAGAACTTCATGAGGATGTCTCCAGCCATGTTTGACGAGGTTGTGAAGCGGCTGACACCCAGGTTGACCAAACAGAGCACCAACTTCCGACACAGCCTGGAACCTGGGCTCAAGGTGGCACTCACTCTGCGCCACCTGGCCTCAGGGACCACCTACAGAAGCATGCAGTACGGCTGGAGGGTGCCACACAATACCATCAGCATTGTGTTCAGAGAAGTGGTGCAGGCCATCATCGAAGAACACAAGGAGGAGCTCCTCCAGTGCCCCTCCACTGAAGAAGAATGGAAGAAAGTTGCAGAGCAGTGGTATCAGAAGTGGAACTTCCCCCACACCGTTGGAGTCATACATGGCAAGCACGTGGCCTGCAAATCTCCAGCCAAGTCAGGGTCCACTTATTTCAACTCCAAGGGCTTCTTCAGCATCATCCTCTTCGCCATGGTCGATGCTGACTACAAGTTCATGTACATCGATGCTTCAGGCACTGGTCATCTTCAGATGCCCAGGAATACAACGCCAGTGTCCTCAAGGAGGGGCTGGAACGCAACCTCATCATGGGCTTCCCAGATCCAGACCCCCTGCCCAATAACATGCAAGATGTGCCCTATTTCATCGTGGGGGATGACGCCTTCTCCCTCACAACCTACCTCATGAAGCCCTACACTTCCAGATGCCTCACCTGTGAAGAGAGGATCTTCAACTACAGGCTGTCCAGGGCAAGGCGGGTGGTGGAGAATGCCTTTGGCATCCTGGCCAACAGGTTCCAGGTACTTCTCACCACCAGAGACCGTGAGGAGGATCATGGAAGCTTGCTGCATCCTGCACAATCTCATGTGCAACCGCTACCCAGTGTTGCAGAACAGGCTCATGGCCCTCCAACAAGGCAATGGGGACATGGAGCCTGGGGAATGGAGGCAAGGGCGAAACCTGATGGACACTGAGGATGTGCAAGGCTCCAACAGAGCCTCACGTGAAGGGAAGAAGCAGCGCAACCTCCTGAGACACTGGTGCAACTCCCCAGCTGGAGCAGTGGAGTGGCAAGACAGGATGATAGATGATTAATAGATGCTTCCTTCAGCCTGTCTCATCATACTGATGAAATTGGGCCATGTATGATGGGTGGGCCTACAATGAACAGGGCATTTAATAAAGATTTGAGTTTATGTTCAAATGTGTGGATCAATGCTTACATTGTTATTGATAATGAAGGGCCAAAGGTGTGGCACCTGGGAGGGTGGACCATACAGTCCCACTATGCTTGCACTGGAGGTTTATCTATCCCACAGCTATTACCCATCCCAAAGGATCCCTGCCCATCCCACTGCTAATTTAACCCATCCCAAAGGTATCCCTGCCCATCCCAAAGGTAACCCTGCCCATCCCACTGCTATCTTAACCCATCCCACAAGCATGCAAAGGCTTAAACCATTTCTAAAAGTTTCCACCAAGATTTTATTGACATAAATAAATGAAGCAAGTGTGTGAAGCAAAGATAAACTTTATTAATCACAAGCTGTAAAAGAAAAATGACCCAAGTCAAGTGTCCAAATAAAGTCTACAGGTAGCCACCCAGTCTCTGGCACTCTTCTTGGTCACTCAGAGGTGTGCCCAGTCTCAGGGGTGAAGGGTCCAGGTGCTGTGGGGATGGCTGCTGCTGGAGTGCTGGTCTGAAGCACCAATGGTGGCATCCGATTAGTCTGTGCCTGGACTGGGAAGGGCTGCTGCCTGTGCTGCTGGACCTCCTGGTAGCCATAGCCCTGGTAGGTGAGGACCTGTGGAAAGCCTTGGAATGGGAGGGACATCACCTGGGGTGGAGGAGCAGACCTGGACTGGGTGGGAGCAGATTCATCTGGGTCTGGAGGGTTGTGAAGCAGATCGGTGATCCTGTCCTTCACCACCTGGTACTGGGGTTCCACCATGTCCATGAGGGTCTGGTTCACATAGGTGAGGAAGTGCTTGCGGTTGGAGGATGAGGAGTCGGTGTGTACCAGCTGAGAGAGGAGATCTACACTGCTCCTGATGGTGTCTCTTATCTCCAGCAGGACAGTGTGGCTCTTTCCCTCCGGTTTGCCTCTCTGCCTTTCTGTGGAGTTGGAGCTGGGGGTGGATGCGGGTTGGGCTGTGGTGGAAGTGCCGTCTCCTACTGCATCAGGGGGTCCTCCATGAGCTCTGCCACGGGTAGTACAGCTGTCGGGGGGGGGGGGGTCTCCGTCGTGGCACGCTCCACAGATACCTGCCTGGAGACAGGAGCTAACTCTTGGCCAGAAGAGGACTGGCTCTCTGTGGGCTGCCTGAGAGAGAGGGTTGTGAGAGGGTCTGCTCCTTGGTGGCGGATCTCACCCTCCAGGAAGCTGCACTTGGCCATGACATAGTTCTCTCCGTCTGTCAGCTTGACCGCGGCCTGGCCAGATTTCTTGAGATGCAGCTTCCCGTACCAGGTGTGCATGTACTTCTACCAGCCGAGGAGCACCTCCGAAGTGTTGCCCAGGCTCTCCGCCTTCTCTCTCCAAGCAGCCTGATTCCTTTTGGTCTCCCTATAGAGCCTGTGTCCCTTCCGCCGTAGATACTCGTTCTCTCTCAGCAACTCCAGCACCTCATCCTCATGTTCCTCTTCTATAGTGTATTGCCTCCTCTCCTGTTCTCGCGTCTGCCTCTTCCTCCCTTTGGCAGGCCCACATGGGCCCTCACCAGAGGGGCTTCCAATTTTTAGGGGCTGCTCCTCCACACCACCAGCAGCAGCAGCAGCACCAGCAGCAGCAGCAGCACCAGCAGCACCAGCAGCACCAGCAGCACCAGCAGCACCAGCAGGACCAGGATCAGCAGCAGCAGAGTAAGCACCAGCAGCGCCAGTAGGACCAGCAGGACCAGCAGCGCCAGTAGGACCAGCAGGACCAGGAGCACCAGCAGGACCAGGAGCACCAGCAGGACCAGCAGGACCAGCAGGACCAGCACGACCAGCAGGACCAGGAGCACCAGCAGGACCGGGAGCACCAGCAGGACCAGGAGCAGCGCCAGCAGAGTAAGCACCGGCAGAAGCACCAGCAGCAGGACCAGGAGCGGCGCCAGCAGAGTAAGTCCCAGCAGAAGCCCCAGCACCAGGAGCAGTGCCAGCAGAGTAAGCACCAGCAGAAGCACCACCGCCAGAAGCAGCTTCAGCAGAGTAAGCACCAGCAGAAGCACCACCGCCATAAGCATCATCATCAGCTCCTCCAGAAGCAGAAGCAGCAGAAGCCCTAGCCCCAGAAGAGCGAGCCCGGGCTGCAGAAGCCCCAGCAGAAGCAGAGTGAGGGCCAGGGGGTGGGAGAGTGGCCCTGTCCTTCTTGCCAGGGCTGGGAGCAGATGGCTGAGGCTTTCTCTTCTTCCCCATGGTTGTGGGGTTGCTGGCTGGCAGGCAGGCTGGCAGGCAGGCTGGCAGGCAGGCAGGGAGGCAGGCAGGCAGCCTAGTGGATGGAAGCAGATGGAAGCAGATGGCACGTCTGCAGGGCTTCCGAGGGAGAACCACAAAGCGGACGCGTAGCGGATGGAATGGATGCATAGCAGATGCGTAACGGATGACGCGGATGCATCACGGACATCTAGCGAATGCCTAGCGGATGCGTAGCGGTATGCAAAGCTTTCACTTTGCATGCGGGGAGGATGAATTGCGTAAGCTCCATGGATATAAAAGGAGGCAGCTCGCAAGCAGGTCACCATTCAGAGGAAAGACCTCCTGCCAGAGACATCTTCATCAGAGACCATGGGGAAGAAGAGGAAGCCTGTGCCTGATCCTGCCAGCCCTGGAAAGAAGGACAGAACCACCATCCCATCCCCTGGCGCTGACTCTGCTTCTGCTGGTGCTGGTGGTGGTGCTTCTGGTGGTGCTGCTGGTGCTGCTGGTGCTTCTCCTGCTGGTGCTGGTGGTGGTGCTTCTGTTGCTGGTCCTGCTGCTGGTGGTGGTCCTGCTGCTACTGCTGCTGCTAGTGCTGCTGGTGCTGCTGGTGTGGTGGACCAGCCCCAAGGCCCTCAAAGCCCTGCTGATGGGGGCCCAGAAGGCCCTGCCAGAGGGAGGAAGAGGCAATTGAAGGAGAAGGAGAAGGGGGAGAGGAAACAGTACTCCATTGCAGAGGACCATGAGGAGGAGGTGCTCGAATGGCTGAGGGAGAACAAGTACCTGTGGAGGAAGGGCCACAGGCTATATCGAGGCACCAAGCAGAAGCAGGCAGCTTGGAGAGAGAAGGCGGAGAGCCTGGCTACACTTCTGATGTCCTCCTGGGGTGGTGGAAACATATGCACACCTGGTATGGCAAGCTGCACCTGAAGAGATCCGGGCAGGCTTCTGTCAAGCTGATGGACAGGAGACCTACGTCATGGCCAGGTGCAGCTTCCTGCAGGGTGAGATCCGCCACTGAGGAGCAGCCCCTCTGTCAACCCTCTCCCTCAGACAGCCCACAGAGAGGCACTCCTCTTCCAGCCAGGAAACAGCCAGTGTGTCCAGGCAGGTGTCTGCGGAGCGCCCCACAACAGAGACCCCCCTGACAGCTGCACACCCCATGCCAGAGGACGTGGAGGATCCCCTGATGCAGATGGAGCAAGAGGAGGCCGCAGCCACCAGAGACCAACCCACCCCCACCCCCAGCTCCACCTCCACAGAAAGCAGGCAGAGAGGCAGACCGGAGGAATAGAGCCACACTGTCCACTTGGAGATCAGGGACACAATCAAGAACAGTGGAGATCTCCTCTCTCAGCTGGTACACTTCGAGATTCCATCCTCAAACTGCAAGCCCTTCCTCCCCTACGTGACCCAGACCCTCATGGACATGCCCAATCTCCAGTACCAGGTGATGAAGGAGAGGATCACTGCACTTCTGCACCACCTTCCAGGCCCAGCTGAACCTGCTCCCACCCACTCCAGGTCTGCTCCTCCACCCCAGGCGATGTCACAGCCCTTCCAAGGCTTTCAACAGCCCCTCTCCTACCAAGGCTACGGCTACCAGGACTTCCCTCAACAGAGGTAGCCCTTCCCAGTCTAGGCCCAGGTTCATCATGTGCCACAGATGCCACCGATGCCACCGACGCCACCATTGCCACCGATGCCACCGATGCCACTGATGCCAAAGATGCCACTGACTCCACAGAAGCCACAGACGCCACAGATGCCACCAATGCCTCACCTCGCCCAGCTGCAGACAAGACAGCCCCACTACACTCCTCCTTCCTCCACCCCACAGCCAAGCCCCTCAACAGAACATCTGTCATCAGTCCCAGGTCCTGGATGAAGGGCCTCTCAAACTCATGGGCCTGAGCCAGCTCTCTGAGAGCTTCCTGCACACACCATCTCCTGTTGTCCTCTCAGGGCCAGGCACCCCAATGGCGCCTCAGACCAGCACTCCAGCCACTGCCACCTCCACAGTCCATGGACCCTTTTCACCTGAGACCATGGGCATGCCTCAGAGTGACTGAGAACAGTGCCAGAGACTGAGTTGTTACCTGTTGACTTTATCTTTGCTTGAGACACTTTACTTGGGTCATTTTGCTTTTACAGTTTGTTATGAATAAAGGTTATCTTTGTTTCACACACTTGGTTCCTTTCTTTTACTTAATAAAGTCTGGGTGGAAACTTTTAGAAAATGGTTAAGCCTTTGCATGCTTGTGGGATGGGCAAGGATAGCTGTGGGATGGATAACAGCTGTGGGATGGGCAAGGATAGCTGTGGGATGGATAATAGCTGTGGGATGGGCAAGGATAGCTGTGGGATGGATAACAGCTGTGGGATGGGCAAGGATAGCTGTGGGATGGATAAACTTCCAGTGCAAGCCTAGTGGGACTGTATGGTCCACCCTCCCAGCTGCCAGACGTGTGGCCCTTTTTTTATCAATAACAATTTATTCATTGATAAAATACATTTCAACATAAACACAACTCTTTATTAAATATTCTGTTCATTGTAGGGCCACTCAACATACATGGCACAATCTCATCAGTGTTATGAGACAGGCTCAAAGAAGCATCCATTAAGCATCTACCATCCTATCTTGCCACTCCACTGCTCCAGCTGGGGAGTTGCACCAGTGTTTCCTTCTTCCCTTCACGTGAAGCTCTGTTGGGGCCTTGCACATCCACAATGTCTATCAGGTTTTGCTCTTGCCTCCATTCACCAGGCTCCATGTCCCCATTGCCTTGTTGATGGTCCACAAGCTTGTTCTGCAAAACTGGGTAGCGGGCGCGCATGAGATTGTGCAGGATGCAGCAAGCTTCCACGATGTTCCTCACACTCTCTGGGCGATGCTGCATGGTGGTGAGAAGTACATGGAACCTATTGGCCAGGATGCCAAAGGCATTCTCCACCACCCATCTTGCCCTGGAGAGCCTGTAGTTGAAGATCCTCTCTTCACAGGTGAGGCATCTGGAAGTGTCGGGCTTCATGAGGTAGGTTCTGAGGGAGAAGGCGTCATCCTCCCCAATGAAGTGGGGCACAACTTTTGTGTCATTGGGCAGTGGGTCTGGATCTGGGAAATCCATGATGAGGTTGCGTTCCAGCCCCTCCTTGAGGTGAGTGGCGTTGTATACCTGGGCATCTGAAGATGACCCGTTGCCTGAAGCATCGATGTACATGAACTTGTAGTCAGCATCAACCATGCAAGAGGATGATGCTGAAGAAGCCCTTGTAGTTGTGATAAGTGGACCCTGAGTTGGCTGGAGCTTTGCAGGCCACGTGCTTCCCATTTATGGCTCCAACGGTGTGGGGGCAGTTCCACCTCTGATACTACTCTTCTGCAACTTTCTTCCAGCCTTCTTCAGTGGTGGGACACTGGAGGAGCTCCTCCAGGTATTCTTCGATGATGGCCTGCACCACTTCTCTGATCACAATGCTGATGGTGTTGTGTGGCACCCTCCAGGCATACTGCATGTTTCTGTACATGGTTACAGAGGCCAGTTGGCGCAGAGTCAGTGCCACCTTCAGCCCAGGGTCCAGGCTGGGATGGAAGTTGGTGCTCGGTTTGGTCAACCTATGTCTCAGACGTTCCACAACTTCATCAAACATGGCTGGTGGCATCCTCATGAAGTGCTGGAATGCACGAGTGTCTTCATTCCTCAGCTCCACCATCAGCTTGTCATAGAATCCAAACTCCACTCTTCTCCCAATCCATCTTCGGACCCAGACAACTCTTGGACGTCTCCTTCTACTCCTTGTGTAGAAAAGGTGAAACAGTCTGAAGAGGGCTTGGTTCTGGTGTTGAATGATGGTGGCTTCCAAAAGGAGTGTGCATTGATCCATGGTGGAGATGACTGGATGCTGTGGAAGAGCAAGAGCAAGAGCAAGAGCAAGGCTGAAGAGGTCTGCACACCACGTCTGCTGGACTTTTCAAAAGTGAGATCCAGGTGATTTCCTCCCCCTTTTTATAGGAAATATCGGTTTTCTGCTAGGTGTCCTTCTGCATCCTCTAGACATCCTGTTGACATCCTAAATATCCGAGATATATCCCATATACAAACGTTTTTTCTGTTTTAATGCTTTCTGTATGAGATGCATCCACTTTCATCCTTTCTATGTCCATGCTACTAATGCTGTGTGGACATTCCGCATCCGTTTTGCTTCCTTCCTCTTTCCGTTTTCCACTGGAGTGGATGCGAGTTGCACGGATGTGCAGCAGATGCTGAGCAGATACAGCGGACGTTTAACAGATGACGATGGACGTAGAACGTTTGTTCCCCGTATGTGTCGCGGATGTAGAACAGACGAGACGGAAAGGTCATCCACTCAAAAGGTTTTGTGCAGCTCAAAACTTTTTGAGTGGATGAAATCTCAGTGGACGTATGCTGGACAGATAGAATGTATGAATCACGCACGCAGTGAGTACAGAACGGATGCATCACATTAACCAACAGATGGCAAATGTTTCTCTCCATTTTACATCCTCTTTGCGTCCATTGATGCAGTGTGACATGGGCTTTACAATGCTCCTTCCTCCTCCTTCACTCTGCAAACCCATTCCCTTCCAATACTGATGATGTTGGGTTATGAAACATTTGCAAGAAAACAACTAAGCTTAAAGAGCATCAAGAATCCTTCATTTCAGCCCTGAGCTACAAATATAGATACTATTGAAAGTTGGGCATACCTGAAACAGCATGAAAGGCTTCCTAATTAATAAACTTTCAGAAAAATACCAATCCCTTCTGAATTTTTTCTTGTGTCCTCTTTTCAGATGAGCCAAGGAATGTCCTCACTTAGAAAGCTATGGAACCTAATTATCTATCATAGACTGTGATTCCATAGTGGGAAGATTTATGGAAGGTTTCCATATTCTGCTTATAAATCTCAGCTGCATATCCAGTACTGAAACTATTCTTGTAAGAAGGAATTGCTTTGCTGCTTCTTGTACTCTTTATTCTTTGTGTGTAAGATGATGGTGGGGGGAGAGACAGAAGAAAAAGTCACTCAATTAAAATGACATTTTACTAATGGTGGATTATGCCAGCAAGTGAGCAGTCAAAGCTTTATCTGTCACATTTACATTTCTACCTTCCATTTAAATAATAGCACATTTTGACATTTTTTCCCTTTTGTGAAATTTTTTCTCCTGGAGTTGCTAAGCAATAAATCAAACATGGAAATCCAAAGAGAATATAAGAAGAAGAACATGGGGTGGGGATTGGGAGCTAATTTCTGACAGCTGACTCACAATGAAATATGCAAGTTAAAATGTAGAAAATTTTGCTCTATTAGGGCAAAGGTTATGGAGAGATAAAAAGGCAGGAGAAGATAAGCTAAGGAGAAACCTCTTTATTTCTCTCCCACACATGCACTGAGATTTCCCCACTTAAAAGAAAATGGGAATAAAAAGATTTCCTGCAAATCTCATTCTAAATGCTGTAGTATTCTGTAGAATGTTTTAACTTTCACAAGGCTTCCTGAGCCTTGAAATTTATGACAGTGAAATCTCAGTAAAAGAAAGACAATTAACTGAATCTAGGGCTATTTGCCATTGCTAAACACATGATGATAAACACATGGCTTGAATCCAACTATTCTTTTTATATTGGAGGAAGTATTTCAGTGCTGCAGTTGGAAGTAATTAGAAATTTGCATAGGTGTGTTTTTCTTGTAATTATCTTTGGCAGTATCCATAATTCAAATGTAATTAATTGTGCTATAGCAATATGTTTCTTACTATGATCTTACCTTTGTAAGATACTTGGATGTCATAACTGACACTGACTTCAGTGAATAGTCAGTTTTCTGAATATGTAGGTTTTAATATTCTTTCCAGGGGTGGAATTCAAATTTTTTAACAACCAGTTCTGTGGACATAGCTTAGTTGGTGGGTGTGGCTTGGTGTTCATGTGACTGGGTGAGCATGGCTTGGTGGTCATGTGACTGGCTGGGCCTGGCCACTCAACATCACTCACATCGAGGGGCACCTCTCACCTTGCCTCTGTCCTGTGGGGAACCTGCAATGGTCATAAGTGTTAAAATGGTTATAAGTCACTTTTTCAGTGCCATTGTAACTTTGAATAGTCACTAAATGAACAGTTGTAAGTCAAGGATTACCTGTACAAAAATACAAAAAGTTTATTTGCTTGCAAAAAGCTGTCCTAAATCATTAGATCATTAGATTAGAAATGGGGGAATACACACTGAGGATCAATAAGTCATAGCTATCATGGAAAGGTAAACCATTCTGTCTGAATACCTTTCTTTTCCTCAGCAATACCTACAATCCAGAGTTACAAATTGGGCAGGGTGACAGAGCACATTGAGAAATCAACATAGTTAAAATACAACCAACTCTTGCTCGTAAAATGAAACCCTTTAGCAAAGAGGTCATTTAAGGTCTCCAGAGAGTGGGTGGGCATATTTAGGCTACAAAATATGGAATGATAGACAAATTAACATTCTGAATGAGGGTTAATCCCATTCTGTCTTTGTTCAGACCTTGCTGCAGGAAATTTTTGCCTATGAATATCTCTTTATCTCTTACATGCTGACATCTGCTATGAGCTATTAAGGAAGGTGGGGGCTGCTTTCTCTAAGAAAACATGTTTCTCCATTTCTCATCCAGAGAAATATATTCTTCCTTTTTAATATTTCTCAAAATATTTCATTCTTCTAGAAGATGGGTGGGTGCTAACTTTCTACATTTGGTGCCATGTTACTATGCCATATCATGAGAGCAAACTATAACAAATTGGAAGTGATTGCTCAATCATGTAGTTTGGCCATCCTGAATGCAAGACACTCCTGTTCCAAAGGAGCTTTTTCAAGAGGCAACTGGACTTTCTGGAAAACCAAGGAAGTCCAGATGCCTCTTGAAAAAAGCACCTTTGGAACAACCATGGCCTGGATGACTGAAGAATCCCCCTAGACAAGAGACCCCTTGCTTTGTACTGGGGACCAGAATGAGGTGAGGAGGCAAAATTGGTTGCTCAGGCTTTATTGAATTTGTGCACTAACAGTGAATGAACCACTCAGCTGTGAGGCAACAGCTGTTGGACTGTTTGACAGCTCCTTAAGGCCCTGTCACACTGCCCAACGGATGCAAAACGGACACAACGAATGAGCAAAATGTTCCATCCATTGTTATCCGCTCTCAAAAGGGGCAAAAATTTGCATAACCAGAGCGGATAACAGGGATGCGGGGAGGACGCAGAGCGGATGGAAAGCGGATGTGGAACGGAAGTCCAGCGGATGGAAGCGGATGGGAGCAGATGGCACATCCGCTAGGCTTCTGGGGGGGCGCAGCAAAGCGGATGCAGAACGGACAACAGCGGATGCACAGCGGATGCACAGCGGATGAAGTGGATGCACAGCGGAAGCCTAGCGGATGCACAGCAGCACAGGCTAACTCTTCTGGGGCTGGAGCTTTTGCTGCTTCTGCTTCTGGAGGAGCTGATGACAAGCACTCCAGCACCAGCCACCTCCACAGCACCTGGACCCTTCACCCCTGAGACTGAGCAACCAAGAGGAGTGCCAGAGACTCATTTTTGTCTTATAGCTTGTTGTTGATAAAGTCTATTTTTGATTCACACACTTGCTTCATTTCTTTTTTTTAATAAAGTCTTGCTGGAAACTTTTAGAAATGGTTTAAGCCTTTGCATGCTTGTGGGATGGGTTAAGATAGCTGTGGGATGGGTTGAAATAGCTGTGGGATGGGTTAAGATAGCAGTGGGATGGGCAGGGATTCCTTTGGAATGGGTAATAGCTGTGGGATAGATAAACCTCCAGTGCAAGCATAGTGGGACTGTATGGTCCACCCTCCCAGGTGCCACACCTATGGCCCTTTATTATCAATAACAATATAATCAATCATCCACACATGTCAACATAAACACATCTCTTTATTAAATGCCCTGTTCATTGTAGGGCCACTCAACATACATGGCCCAATCTCATCAGTGTGATAAGACAGGCTGAAGGAAGCTTCCATTAAGCATCTATCATCCTGTCTTGCCACTCCACCGCTCCAGCTGGGTAGTTGCACCAGTGTTTCAGGAGGTTGCGCTGCTTCTTCCCTTCACGTGAGGCTCTGTTGGGGCCTTGCACATCCTCAGTGTCTATCAGGTTTCGCCCTTGCCTCCATTCCCCAGGCTCCATTTCCCCATTGCCTTGCTGGAGGTCCACGAGCCTGTTCTGCAAGACTGGGTAGCGGGTGCGCATGAGATTGTGCAGGATGCAGCAAGCTTCCATGATCCTCCTCACGGTCTCTGGGTGATGCTGCATGGTGGTGAGAAGTACCTGGAACCTGTTGGCCAGGATGCCAAAGGCGTTCTCCACCACCCGCCTTGCCCTGGACAGCCTGTAGTTGAAGATCCTCTCTTCACGGGTGAGGTAATTGGAGGTGTAGGGCTTCATGAGGTAGGTTGTGAGGGAGAAGCCGTCATCCCCCACGATGAAGTAGGGCACATCTTGCGTGTCGTTGGGCAGGGGTTCTGGATCTGGGAAGCCCATGATGAGGTTGCGTTCCAGCTCCTCCTTGAGGTGACTGGCATTGTATATCTGGGCATCTGAAGATGAGCCGCTGCCTGAAGCATCGATGTACATGAACTTGTAGTCAGCATCGACCATGGCGAAGAGGATGATGCTGAAGAAGCCCTTGGAGTTGAAATAAGTGGACCCCGGCTTGGCTTGAGATTTGCAGGCCACGTGCTTGCCATCTATGGCTCCAACGGTGTGTGGTAAGTTCCACCTCTGATACCATTGCTCTGCAACTTTCTTCCATCCTTCTTCAGTGGAGGGGCACTGGAGGAACTCCTCCTTGTATTCTTCGATGATGGCCTGCACCACTTCTCTGACCACAATGCTGATGGTGTTGGGTGGCACCCTCCAGCCGTACTGCATGCTCCTGTAGGTGGTCCCTGAGGCCAGGTGGCGCAGAATGAGTGCCACCTTGAGCCTAGGTTCCAGGCTGGGCCGAAAGTTGGTGTTTGTCTTAGTCAACCTGGGTGTCAGGCGCTGCACAACTTCATCAAACATGGCTGGAGGCATCCTCATGAAGTTCTGGAATGCCCGAGTGTCTTCGCTCCTGAGCTCCATCATCAGCTTGTTGTACAGTCCATACTCTGCTCTTCTCCCGATCCATCTTCATACCCAGACGCTTCTTGGCCACCCCTTTTTCTTCCCGTAGTAGAGTTCACAGAGCCTGTAGATGGCTTCGCACTGTTGCAGAAGGATGGTGGCTGCCAAAAGGACCGTGTTATGATCCACGGTGAACATGACTGGATGCTGTGGAAGAGGAAGAGGCAGATGAAGGCTGCAGAGGTCCGCACCGCAGGGCTGCTGTTCTGAAAGTGAGATCCAGATGTGTTGCTCCCCCTTTTTATAGGCAGTATAGGTGTCCCTTTGCATCCTCTAGGCATCCTGTAGACATCCTTAATATCCGAGATAGGTCCCCTCTGTGAACGTTTTTTCCCTTTTAAACGCTTTGTTTCGGCTTGGCATCCATTCTGCATCCGTTCTGCATCTGTTCTGCATCCGTTCTGCTTCCTCCCTGCGTCCGAGCAGATGCAAGTTGTGCGGATGCGCAGTGGATGCCTAGCGGATATAGCGGATGCGTAACAGATGCAGAACGGATGCATAGCGGATGCGTAGCGGATGCATAATGGACAAATTGGATACATTTTCCGCACAAAACTTTCTGAGCGGATGGAACATCAATAGACGGATGCTGGACGGGTAGAGAGGAAGCAAAACGGAGGCAGTGAGTACATCACGTTAACCAACAGATGGCAAGCTTTTTTGTCCATTTTACATCTTCTTTGCATCCGTTGGAGCAGTGTGACAGGGGCTTTATATAGTTGGCTGTTAAACTACTTGCCAATCAGGTTGTGGCTGGGTGCCCCCTGCTGGAAACTGGACCAGAGGGGGAACTTCAGAACATAGCACTCCTTCCCACCTTGACAGCACATGCTTAGTCTTCGAGGTAGGCCGGGCGGCACCGGATCCTCATTGATCTGCACAGCAATGGCTCGTTGGACATTGCAGGAACCTCTTCGGCTGGAACCTCTTGAACTGGAACCTCCAACTGTTGCAGTTGGACCTCTGCTGGTGATTCCACGACCCAGGGCCTCTCTGGTGAGTGTGGCTGCTGGCATGTGGTTGGTGCAAACGGTCTTGTGTTAGTTCCTAAGAACTCATCATTCTCCCTCATTAATATAGCTCTTGGCTTCAGGTTCCCTCACCCCCTTAATTGATTAATGTGGTGCCTCCAGGTCTGGCCATCCTCTAACTTCACAATGTATGAACATGGCCCGGTTATGCTAGTTATGGATGCTGGTAGCCACAGGGAATTACCAGTGTAGTTCCTACTGAATACCTGGTCCCCCACATCAAATTCCCTGGTATTGCTATGTGAGTCAAGGGGCTTGTTTTTTGTATAGGCAGGATGCACTGTTCTAAGTCTTTGGCCCATTAATAATTCTGCTGGGCTATGATTTGTGGATGGACATGGGTTAGAATGCTTTATTAGCAGATACTGGGCTACTCTATTCGGCCATGGCCCTGGGCCCATCTTTGCTAGTGCCTCCTTTGCAGATCTTACCCCTCCATTACTAGAGGGATTGAAAGGAGCAATTAATGCATGTCTTCTGCCTAAACTAATGAGAAACAGCTCAAAACTTCTTGAGGTAAATTGTGGCCTGTTATCTGATACAATTAGATTGGGAAGCACATGGGTGGCGAACACCTTTTGTAAAGCTAAGCTGACAGCTTCAGATGTTGTAGAGGTCATTAAAACTACCTCAACCCACTTGAAGAAAGCATCTACTAAGATGAGGAAGGTCTGGCCTTGGAAGGGCCCCGTGAAATCAATGTGCAGCCATGACCATGGACCTCTGGGGGCTTCCCACTCTCTTACTGTGGTTTTTGGGGGTAATGGCCTAGTTTCCTGACACTGCTGACACCCTGACACCCATTCAGATATTGCCTGATCCATCCCTGGCCACCACACATAACTTCGGCCTAAGAACTTCACATGAACAATGCCCAGGTGACCCTTGTGGAATTCCCCCAATACATGCTTTGTAAGGATGAGGGAATTAGCACTCTACTCCCCCATAGTAAACAATCCTTGCTGCAAGACAGCAAGCTCTTGTTGCCTTATTTTGAAGGGATGACAATCAGCAGGCAGAGACCTTTATGGCCATCCCCTTAAGAATCTGTCTTTAGCTGAATGGGAAGCAATGTCTGCAGTGGTCAGTAGGAAGTCCTGTTGATGTTCAATGAGGAGGATGGATTCCTCAGCCTCCTGGTCCTCTGCTGCAGCTGGAATCAGGCACCTGCTGAAGGCATCAGCATGACTAAGATGTTTGCCCGGCCAATATGTCAGTGTGTGTGAGTATGCTGCAGGGGGCGGAGCTGGTGTCACAAGGGGGCAGAGCTGGCATCGCGACGATACAGCATACGATCTCGGAGGTCTAAGATCACAGCCGATACCTTTGCTCCTGGATGGTCAGACCTAAACCGTCCCGAAGAGACAGTGAAAGTGAAGAGCGCATCCTGCTGATCCCAGGGATACCGCAAAGTCCCTAGTCGATCCAGGAGAAGCTCTTCTTGCCAGTGGTAAAGAGGTAGCCATTAAAGCTGCTGAAGTTGGGACAGCTCCAAAATGGAAGAAGAAGAAAGAGAAAGTGTGCCAGTTAGGTGAGAACTTTCTCTATTTTAAGACTTGAAAGGACATCCTAAAGGAAAGAAGGAATCTGTAAAAGTTTTTGACAGAAATGATTTTAAACGGCTATTTTAAATGGAAGCGTCAAAGTAAGGTTGTTGTGGGTTTTTTTTTGTATTGCTGGATTTTATATACACGATCTTGTTTTTTGAAACTGGACTGGTCTTTTTTTCTTATATATCTATTTTTTTCTTCTCCCTTTTAATTTTGTGATATTCTAGGCTAGAGGCTCCCTTTAGTTATTTAGTTATTTCTTTTTCTTAAAAAAATATTTTTCCTTTTTTTTTTAATTAATTTTTATTATATCTTGTTGGGAAAAGGAGGGGGAAAGTGAGAGTAAAAAAAACTTTGTAACACTGCCAACTAAAGGCTTGAAAATACTTTATTTTCTGTGATCGGACAAAGCTGAGAAAGCTGAGAAAGAAAGAACAGTTGTTTTTTTTCAAGGACATTGCTATTTGATAAGATAGAGGGAAGAGCACGGGAGAGTGTTATTGCAGGTGCTCTTCTGGATTTCTATCAACAGCTGAAGCCTGGTGTTGAAGCTTATGAAAAGAAAGGCGATAAGTCTTTGGAGAAGAGTTATAATAAGAGCCTTGGATAATTAAGCAAAGTGCAGTGTGTTCTTTTTATTTTTTTGAATTTTTTCTATTTTTTTTTCCTTACTACCTTTATTGAAGGTAGTCAGAACATTCTTACTACCTTCTTTTTAATTCTTCCCCCCCCCTTTTTTTTTTCCCACTGGCCTTCTTGGAGTTCGTCTTTGTCTTTTTTTGGGGGGGGGGAGGTCCAACTTCCACGTTTGCTTTTTATTTTAAAGGGAAAGCCTTAAGCCTTCTTTTTTCTTTCTTTCTTTTTTTTCTGGTATTTTTGTTCTTTTTTATTTACTTTTTTGGTTCATTTTTATGTATTTTTCTATTTGAGACCCTTCAATTGGATTAAGGTGTTGAAGAATCTGAAGAATTTTTCCTTTTCTTTTTGTTTTTTGTTTTCAAATCCCTCTCTTTACTGATTGGATTAAGGTATACAAGATTCTGAAGAAACCTTGTTTGCCTCCTTTTTATTTTTATTATTATTATTGGGCTTTTTTCTCTTCACCATTTTTATTTTTACTTTGAATCATAATTGGCTACTTCACAATTGGATTAAGGTTTAGAAGAACCTGAAGATTTTGAATTGTTTAAAATGAGTAGGAAATTTGCAGCTCCTGATTCTTCAACTTCTATTCCTTCCTTTCCAGCTTCTGGAGGATAATGTTCAATACAGACAATGTTAAAGCAAAAAAAGGAACAAGAAAAAGTGATTCTGCAGATGATTATGCAAGGAATTCAAGATATTAAAGCAAGATCAGAGAAAATTGAAAAGAGAACAGAGAAAATTGAACAAAGAACAGAGAATATTGAACAAAGAACAGAGAACATTGAACAAAGAACAGGGAAGACTGACAAAAAAGTGGAGAGCATCCAACAAACGATGTCAAAGTATGATGAGAGATTCCAAAAAAATGAAGAAGATAAACAAAGAGATAAGAAGATTGGAGATATTGATAGTAGATTAATGGTGATTGAACAAGATAAAAGTGGTATGTTGCGATGGGAGATGGATAGATCAGAATTCTATCTCAGATTCCAAAATGTAGAGGAAGAAAAAGGACAAAATTTAGCTGAGATAATGATAGAAATGCTGGCTGAAGCTTTGGAAATTACTCAAGAGAAGATGATGGATGGATGAGGTTTGTCGAGTTTTCACAAGATATGTGATGAACAAGAGGCCTTCTGGCATCAGCTATCTGTAATTTACTTCTCTTTTATGTAACTCTTTAGTCAAAAATAAATATTCTCTTCTCATCTCTGTTACTTTTCTTGGTACCTGTTTCAGCACCACAATTTCTTTATCTTTGTACTTTAAGGTTTTTTTCTCTTGCCACCTGTAGTATCTGTGTCTCAATAATCTTTTTAGTGAATCTAATATGAACTTCTCTTGGTAGATTGTTTCTCATTGTGTATACATGGAACACTTCATGCATCCCATTCATTGTCTTCTCTTTGGTTATCTCTAATGCTTCTGCCACGATTTCTGTCATTATTTCAGCAAGATTTTCACCTTTTCTTCTACATTTTGAAATCTTAGGAAGAATTCTGATCTGTCTATTTCCCATCCTAATAGTTCGCATTTGTGCTTCTCAATAGCACTCAATCAAGTGTCAATATCTCCAATTTTCTTATCCTTTTGTATATCTTCTTCTTCAATTTTCTTAATTCTATCCTCATATTTCATCATCATCTCTACTTTCTCATCTGTCTTTTCAGTTCTTTGCTCAATATTCTTTATTCTCTTTTCAATCTTCTGGATTCCTTGCATAATCATCTGTAATGTCACTTCCTTCTCTTTCTCCTGTTGTAAAGTTGTCTGCACTGACCATTGTCCTCCAGATGGTGAAGAGATTATTGGTATTGAGGAAGCTGGTGCTGTTGTCTTTCTGCTCATCTTGTACTTATCTGTAGAGAGGAAGAGAGAAAAAGGGGAAAAAAAGGAAAAAAAGGAAAAAGAAAAAAAAAGGAGTACAGGCAGGCAGTTGCCACTCCCCCCCCCAAAAAAAGGGGGGGGGGTAGAAAAAAGAAAAATCTTCAGGCACTTATGTACCTTAATCCAATTATTTCTCTTAATAAAAAAGAGAAAACGAAGAAGATTAAAAAAAGTTTAAAAAATCATTCTGTTCTAGTTTCTGGAATAGAAAGTTAAGATCCAAACATAAAAATCCAAACTGGGGGGGGGGGGAGAAAGACGAAATGGAAAACAATCTAGAGTTAAGTCAGTTGCTGCCACTAAGTATCCAAGGCTCTTTAATAAATCAAACTCAATGTTTCTGGTTCTGGTATTTTCAAGGTCACTTCAATCTTCTTTCTTTCAACTTCAGCTCAAAGCTCTAATTATTTAGTTTTACAAATGAGCACCTGTATAAACAATCTACCATGCTCATCCCACTATCTTTTCCATTGCAAAGCTCAGAGTCCTTGAGTATAGCAAGTACATAAACAAACTGAGAAAGAAACAATATGTCCAAGCCTCTAAATGGCAGTGTTACTTTTTTTCCCCCTTCACTTTCACTCCCCTCTCTTATATCCAATATCAGAAACGAAAAAAGAAAATGGAATCCTTCCTTTTTTTGGAAAAAAAAATACAATTCAAATCCAAAAGAAGAGTGTTAAGGCCCTGTCACACTGCCCAACGGATGCAAAACGTTTGTAAAAAGGACACAGCGGATGAGAAAAATGTTCCATCCGTTGTTATCTGCTCTCAAAAGGGGAAAAATATTGCATAAACAGAGAGGATAACACGGAAAGGAAAGGATGGGGGGAGGATGCAGAGTGGATGGAAAACGGATGCAGAGCGGAAGCCTAGCGGATGGAAGTGGATGAGAGCGGATGACACATCCGCTAGGCTTCCAAGGGGGCTCAGCAAAGCGGACGCGGAATGGAAAGAGCGGATGCAGAGCGGATGCAGAGCGGACGCCGAGCGGATGAAGCGGATGCACAGTGGATGCACAGCGGATGAAGCGGATGCAGAGCGGAGGCCTAGCGGATGCACAGCAGAAGCCTAGCAGATGCCTTGAGTTAATTGCGCATGTGGGGGGGATTTATTGCATCAGCCCCACGGATATAAAGTGAAGCAGTTCGGAAGCAGGTCACCATTCAGAGGAAAGACCTGCTGCAAGACGCATTGAGTGCCTTGCCTGCCTGCCTTGCCTGCCTGCCATCCTGCCAGCCTTGCTGCCTGCCATCCTGCCAGCTTTGGTGGCTAACTCCCTGCCAGCCTTGCTGCCTGCCAGGCTTGGTGCCTGCCTGCCTTCCAGCCTTGCTGCCTGCCAGCCTTGGTGCCTGCCTGCCTGCCAGCCAGCAACCCCACAACCATGGGGAAAAAGAGGAAGCCTCAGCCATCTGCTGCTAGCCCTGGCAAGAGGGACAGGTCCACCATCCCACCCACTGGCCCTCATTCTGCTTCTGCTGGGGCTTCTGTAGCACGGGATCGCTCTTCTGTGGCTGGGGCTTCTGCTGTTTCTGCTTCTGGAGGAGCTGCTGCTGCTGCTTCAGGTGGTGGTGCTTCTGCTCATGCTTACTCTGCTGATGCTGCTCCTGGCGGTGGTGCTTCTGCAGGTGATTACTCTGCTGAGGCTGCTTCTGGCGGTGGTGCTTCTGCTGGTGCTTACTCTGCTGAAGAGTCTGGGCTACACATCAGAGGTGCTCCTCGGCTGGTGAAAGCACATGCACACCTGGTACGGGAAGCTGCACCTCAAGAAATCTGGCCAGGCCACAGTTAAGCTGACGGATACAGAGACCTATGTCAGGGCCAGGTGCAGCTTCCTGGAGGGTGAGATCTGCCACCGAAGAGCAGCAGCAGCCCCTCTCACGACCCTCTCTCTCCGGCAGCCTGCTGAGAGCCAGTCCTCTTCCGGCTGAGAGTCAGCTCCTGTCTCCAGGCAGGTTTCTGTGGAGTGTGCCATTGCAGAGAACCTGCGGACAGGTGTTTTAACCATGGTGGAGTGCGTGGAGGACTCCCTGGTGCACTGGGAGAAAGGAGATGGCAGTTCCACCACAGCCCTACCCACATCCACCCCCAGCTCCACCTCCACAGAAAGGCAGAGAGCCAGACAGGAGGAGCAGAGCCACACTGTCCTGCTGGAGATCAGGGACACCATCTGCACCAGCATAGATCTCCTCTCTCAGCTGGTCCACACCGACTCTTCATCCTCCAACCGCAAGCCCTTTCTCACCTATGTCAACCAGACCCTCACAGACATAGTGGAACCCCAGTACCAGGTGGTTAAGGACCGGATCACCGAGCTGCTTCACAACCCTCCAGATCCAGAGGAACCTGCTCCCACCCAGTCAAGGTCTGCTCCTCCACCCCAGGTGGTGTCCCTCCCATTCCAAGGCTTTCCACAGGCCCTCACCTACCAGGGCTATGGCTAACAGGAGGTCCAGCAGCACAGGCAGCAGCCCTTCCCAGTCCAGGCACAGAGTCATCGGACGACACCATTGCCACCGGTTCCACCGATGCCACCGATGCCACCCACGACAATGATGCCACCGACAACACCAATGCCACCCACGCCACAGATGCCACCAATGCCAGTCCTCACCCTGCTGCAGACCAGACAGCCCCACTACACTGCTCCTTCCTCCACCACACAGCCAAGCCTGGCCTCAGTACATCTGTCCTCGGTACTGGGGCTGACACCACATGGCATGGAGGAAGGAGCTCTCAACATCACGGGGCTGAGCCAGCTGTCCAAGAGCTTCCTCAACACACCATCACCTGTTGTCCTCTCGGGGCCAGGCACCCCAGTGGCGCTTCAGACCATGACTCCAGCAGCAGCCACCTCCACAGCACCTGGACCCTTCAGCCCTGAGACTGGACACACCTCCAAGTGACCAAGAGGAGTGCCAGAAACTGGGTGGCTACCTGTAGACTTTATTTGGACACTTGACTTGGGTCATTTTTCTTTTACAGCTTGTGATTAATAAAGTTTATCTTTGCTGTGGGATGGGTAATAGCTGTGGGATGGGCAGGGATACTTTTGGGATGGGTTGAGATACCTTTGGGATGGGTTAAGATAGCTGTAGGATAGATAAACCTCCAGTGCAAGCATAGTGGGACTGTATGGTCCACCCTCCCTGGTGCCACACCTATGGCCCTTCATAATCAATACTAATGTAAGCATTGATCCACACATTTGAACATAAACACAACTCTTTATTAAATGCCCTGTTCATTGTAGGCCCACCCAACATACATGGCCCAATCTCATCAGTGTGATGAGACAGGCTGAAGGAAGCATCCATTAACCATCTATCGTCCTGTCTTGCCACTCCACTGCTCCAGCTGGGTAGTTGCACCAGTGTCCCAGGAGGTTGCGCTGCTCCTTCCCTTCACGTGAGGCTCTGTTGGGGCCTTGCACATCCTCAGTGTCTATCAGGTTTTGCCGTTGCCTCCATTCCCCAGGCTCCATGTCGCCATTGCCTTGCTGGAGGTCCACAAGCCTGTTCTGCAAGACTGGGTAAGGGGTGCGCATGAGATTGTGCAGGATGCAGCAAGCTTCCACGATCCTCCTGACAGTCTCTGGGCAATGCTGCATGGTGGTGAGAAGTACCTGGAACCTGTTGGCCAGGATGCCAAAGGCATTCTCCACCACCCGCCTTGCCTGGACAGCCTGTACTTGAAGATCCTCTCTTCACGGGTGAGGAGTCTGGAAGTGTAGGGCTTCATGAGGTAGGTTGTGAGGGAGAAGGCATCATCCCCCACGATGAAGTAGGGCACATCTTGCGTGTCATTGGGCAGAGGTTCTGGATCTGGGAAGCCCATGAAGAGGTTGCGTTCCAGCTCCTCCTTGAGGTCACTGGCATTGTATACCTGGGCATCTGAAGCTGAGCCATTGCCTGAAGCATCGATGTACATGAACTTGTAGTCAGCATTGACCATGGCGAAGAGGACGATGCTGAAGAAGCCCTTGTAGTTGAAATAAGTGGACCCCGACTTGGCTGGTGCTTTGCAGGCCACGTGCTTGCCATCTATGGCTGCAACAGTGTGGGGGAAGTTCCACTTCTGATACCACTGCTCGGCAACTTTCTTCCATCCTTCTTCAGTGGAGGGGCACTGGAGAAACTCCTCCAGGTATTCTTTGATGATGGCCTGCACCACTACTCTGACCACCATGCTGATGGTGTTGGGTGGCACCCTCCAGCCGTACTGCATGCTCTTGTAGGTGGTCCCTGAGACCAGGTGGCTCAGAGTCAGTGCCACCTTGAGCCCAGTGTCCAGGCTGCGGTGGAAGTTGGTGCTCTGCTTGGTCAACCTGGGTGTCAGCCGCTGCACAACTTTGTGAAACATGGCTGGAGGAATCCTCATGAAGTTCTGGAATGCACGAGTGTCTTTGTTCCTGAGCTCCATCATCAGCTTGTTGTACAGTCCGTACTCTGCTCTTCTCCCGATCCATCTTTGGACCCAGACGCTTCTTGACCGCCTCTTTTTCTTCCCGTAGTAGAGTTCACAGAGCCTGTAGATGGCTTCGCACTGTTGCAGAAGGATGGTGGCTACCAAAAGGACTGTGTTACGATCCATGGTGGAGATGACTGGATGCTGTGGAAGAGGAAGAGGCAGATGAAGGCTGCAGAGGTCTGCACAGCAGGGCTGCTGGTCTGAAAGTGAGATCCAGGTGAGTTGCTCCCCCTTTTCATAGGCAATATAGGTTTTCCCCTATGTGTGCCTTTGCATCCTCTAGGCATCCTCTAGACATCCTTAATATCCAAGATAGGTCCCCTCTGCGAACATTTTTTCCGTTTTAAATGCTTTCTTTGCATGCTGCATCCGCTTTCATCCTTTCTCCATCCATGCTACGAATTCTGTGCGTCCGTTCCACGTCTGTTCCGCTTCCTCCCTGCGTCTGTTTACTTCTGGAGCAGATTGAGTTGTGCGGATGCACAGCGGATGCCTAGCGGATATAGCGGATGCGTAACGGATACAGAACGGATGTTCCCCGTATGCCTAGCGGATGCAGAATGGACGCATTGGATACATTTCCTGCTCAAAAGTTTTGAGCAGCTCAAAACCCTCTGATCAGATGAAACGTCAATAGATGGATCCTGGACAGATAGAGAGGAAGCAAAACGGAGGCAGTGAGTACAGAACGGAAGCATCGCATTAACCAACGGATGGCAAATGTTTTTCTCCATTTTACATCCTCTTTCTATCCGTTGATGCAGTGTGACAGGGGCTTTAATCAAAACAGACTTTCAAAAAATTATTTAAATAATAAAAAAATTAAAACAAGGATGAAAATTTAAAAGAAACCAGTCCAGTTTAAAGTTCAGTAGCTTTACCAAATTTGAAGCCCATGTCACAATGAACCAACGGATGCAAAGAGGATGTAAAATGGACAAAAAACCTTGCCATCCATTCAAAAACACAATGTACTCACTGCCTCCGTTTGGCTTCCTGTCTATCCATCCAGGATCCATCTATTGACGTTTCATCTGCTCCAAAAGTTTTGGGCTGCCCAAAACTTTTGCGCGGAAAATGTATCCAGTTCGACCATTCTTCATCCGCTAGGCATCCGTTACGTATCCGTTACGCATCCGCTATATCCGCCAGGCATCCGCAACGCATCCGCGGAACTCCATCCGCCCGGACGCAGGGAGGAAGCAGAACGGATGCAGAACGGATGCCTAGCGGATGCAGAATGGAAACAAAGCATTTAAAACGGAAAAAACATTCACAGAGGGGACCTATCTCAGATATTAACCGATGTCTAGAGGATGCCTAGAGGATGCCTAGCGGAAAACCTATACTGCCTATAAAAAGGGGGAGCAACTCGCCTGCATCTCATTTTCAGAACAGCAGCCCAGCGGTGGAGACCTCTGCAGCCTTCATCTGGCTCTTCCTCTTCCACAGAATCCAGTCATGTCCACTGTGAATTGTAACAAAGTCCTTTTGGCAGCCACCATCATTCTGCAACAGTGCAAAGCCATCTACAGGCTCTGTGAACTCTACTGCGAGAAGAAAAGGAGCCACCCAAAAATTGTCTGGATCCGAAGATGGTTCACCAGAAGAGCAGAGGACGGACTGTACAACAAGCTGATGGTGGAGCTCAGGAGCGAAGACACTCGGGCGTTCCAGAACGTCATGAGGATGCCTCCAGCCATGTTTGATGAAGTTGTGCAGCGGCTGACACTCAGGTTGACCAAGGCAAACACCAGCTTCCGGCCCAGCCTGGAACCTGGGCTCAAGGTGGCACTCACTCTGCGCCACCTGGCCTCAGGGACCACCTACAGGAGCATGCAGTATGGCTGGAGGGTGCCACACAACACCATCAGCATTGTGGTCAGAGAAGTGGTGCAGGCCATCATCGAAGAATACCTGGAGGAGCTCCTCCAGTGCCCCTCCACTGATGAAGGATGGAAGAAAGTTGCAGAGCAGTGGTATCAGAAGTGGAACTTCCCCCACACCGTTGGATCCATAGATGGGAAGCACGTGGCCTGCAAAGCACCAGCCAAGTCGGGGTCCACTTATTTCAACTACAAGGGCTTCTTCAGCATCGTCCTCTTCGCCATGGTCGATGCTGACTACAAGTTCATGTACATCGATGCTTCAGACAATGGCTCATCTTCAGATGCCCAGGTATACAATGGCATTCACCTCAAGGAGGAGCTGGAAGGCAACCTCATTGTGGGCTTCCCAGATCCAGAACCCCGGCCCAATGACATACAAGATGTGCCCTACTTCATCGTGGGGGATGATGCCTTCTCCCTCACAACCTACCTCATGAAGCCCTACAGTTCCCGACTCCTCCCCCTTGAAGAGAGGATCTTCAACTACAGGCTGTCCAGGGCGAGGCGGGTGGTGGAGAACGCCTTTGGCATCCTTGCCAACAGGTTCCAGGTACTTCTCACCACCATGCAGCATCGCCCAGAGACCGTGAGGAGGATCGTGAAAGCTTGCTGCATCCTGCACAATCTCATGCGCACCCGCTACCCAGTCTTGCAGAACAGGCTCGTGGACCTCCAGCAAGGCAATGGGGACATGGAGCCTGGGGAATGGAGGCAAGGGCGAAATCTGATAGACACTGAGGATGTGCAAGGCCCCAACAGAGCTCACATGAAGCGAAGAAGCAGCGCAACCTCCTGGGACACTGGTGCAACTCCCCAGCTGGAGCAGAGGAGTGGGAAGACAGGATGGTAGATGCTTAATGGATGCTTCCTTGAGCCTGTCTCATCACACAGATGAGATTGGGTCATGTATGTTTGGTTGGCCTACAATGAACAGGGCATTTAATAAAGAGTTGTGTTTATGTTGACATGTGTGGATAATTATTACATTATTATTGATAATAAAGGGCCATAGGTGTGGCACCTGGGAGGGTGGACCATACAGTCCCACTATGCTTGCACTGGAGGTTTATTTATCCCACAGCTATTACCCATGCCAAAGGTATCTCTGCCCATCCCACTGCTATCTCAACCCCTCCCACTGCTATCTTAATCCATCCCACAAGCATGCAAAGGCTTAAACCATTTGTAAAAGTTTCCAGCAAGACTTTATTAAAAAAAAGAAATGAAGCAAGTGTGTGAATCAAAAGTAGACTTTATTAACAACAAGCTATAAAACAAAAATGAGTCTCTGGCACTCTTCTTGATCGCTCAGTGTCAGGGGTGAAGGGTCCAGGTGCTATGGAGGTGGCTGGTGCTGGAGTGCTTGTCATCAGCTCCTCCAGAAGCAGAAGCAGCAGAAGCCCCAGCTCCAGAAGAGTGAACCCGTGCTGCAGAAGCCCCAGGAGAACCAGAGTGAGGGCCAGGGGGCGGGATGGTAGCCCTCTCCCTCTTGCAAGGGCTGGCAGCAGATGGCTGAGGCTTGCTGTGCTTCTGCATGGTTGTGGGGTTGCTGGCTGTCAGGGAGGTTGCCAGGAACCAAGGCTGGCAGGAAGGCTGGCAGGGAGGCAGGCCCCAAGGCTGGCAGGAAGGCTGGCAGGGAGGCAGGCACCAAGGCTCCCTGGAAGGCTGGCAGACATGAACCAAGGCAGGCACCAAGGCTGGCAGGAAGGCTGGCAGGCAGGCAGTCACCAAGGCTGGCAGACAGACAGTCACCAAGGCTGGCAGGAAGGCTGGCAGGCAGGCAGGCACCAAGGCTGGCAGGCAGACATGAACCAAGGCTGGGAGGAAGGCAGGCAGCAAGGCTGGCAGGCAGACTGGCTGGCAGCAAGGCTGGCAGGCAGGCAGCCACCAAGGCTGGCAGGGAGGCTGGCAGCAAGTCTGGCAGGCAGGCAGCCAGCAAGGCTGGCAGGGAGGCTGGCAGCAAGGATGGTAGCAAGGCTGGCAGCAAGGCTGGTAGGCAGACATGCAGGCAGGGCAGGCAAGGCAGCCAATCTGTCCGGCAGCAGGTCTTTCCTCTGAATGGCGACCTGCTTCCGAGCTGCTTCTATTATATCCGCGGGGTTGACGCAATGCATCCCCCCCGCATGTGCAATTAACGCCAGGCATCCATTAAGCTTCCGCTGTGCATCCGCTGTGCATCTGCTCTGCATCCGCTTCATCCGCTGTTCATGCGCTCTGCATCCGCTGTATCCGTTCCGCGTCCGCTTCGCTGAGGCCCCCCGGAAGCCCTGCGGATGTGCCATCCACTCCCATCCACTTCCATCCGCTAGGCTTCCATTCCGCATCCGCTTTGCATCCGCCCTGTGTCCTCCCCGGGTCCGTGTTATCCGCTCTGATTATGCAAATATTAGACCCTTTTGAGAGCGGATAACAATGGATGGAACATTTTGCTCGTCCGCTGTGTCCTTTTTGCATCCGTTGGGCAGTGTGACATGGGCTTAAAGTTCCAATAAAAAGGGAAAAAGAAAAAAAAAAGCTTTCACTTTAACTAGTTTAATTTCACTGCTTAAACTCTTTCCTCTCCACTTTTAATTTAAATCTTTCAGGGTGTTCTCTTCAAGTAATAATAAATAAAATTTCATCTCACCAAGCTGACACACTTTCCTTCAATCTCTTCCATTCTGGAGCTGTCCCAGCTTCAACAGCTTGAATGGCTGCCTCTCTGCCACCGGCAAAAGGGCTTTTCCTGGATCAGCTAGGGACTTTGCAATGTTGCAGGATGTGGCCTCCTCAGTCACAATCTCTACGGGATGGTTTAGGTCCGGTGGGACCATCCTGCAATGGAGATATCAGCAGTGATCTCGGAGCATCAAGATCGCATGCTATACCATTGAGACGCCAGCTCCACCCCCTCGGCAGCCTGTTTTTAAATGTTCACAATCCATCAATCTTTTCTTCAAATTAGTTACAATGCTTTCTATAAGTCTTTCATGAGGAAGTCACACAAACCAATAATTTGTATAAAAATTATATTTTAAAGGTTTCTGAAGTAATTAATTCATCAACCTTTTTTTCATATGCATCTTTTTCCTTTATAAGCATTTCAAATGATTTAATTGAATTAAACTGATTTAATTACCACAAGTTTTTCAGCCTTTATAATGTCAATGTTTCTTGCTCGCAATGCATTAGAAAGAAGAGATATTTCAGTTAATACATCAATCATCAAGGCCAAATCAGTGAGCAAATATGTGTTTTCAAGGTGGGCAGCCATACCGGAGTATTTTTTATCTGAACAGAAAAACTAATGTAGCACTGGATAAGCATGCCACACAGCTAGGGTTGATCTTAAACAGCAGGCAGCCCATCTTAATTCAAAAACTCTTCCAATTTTTATAATTTCAATCTCAAATTGTTGGAAAATTTTGTTCAGTTCAATTAGGTTCTTATTCGATGGAAAATAGAATATATTTCATCAATAAAAATTTGAAAATGATTGATTTACTTTATTTCCCTAATAGAATCATCTAAAACAAGTTGTAGATGGTGGTTTAACCAGTGCCATATTATAATGTTTGGAAACTCTTTGGCTATCCTAGTGCTTACCCCAGATTTTCTCCCAAGCATAACACTGGCACCATCAGAGCAAAATCCAATTAAATGTTTCTTCAGATAGTTCTTATTAAAACCAACTTTATTCAAATTTTCTATAACTGAACAACATATTGTCTCTGCATCTTGTTTACCTAATTCTACCAGTTCAAGGAAAATTGTTGGTGAGAAAACTGGATCCTCAACTTCTAAGTACAGTATAAGAACTGGTTTGGAAGATATTGTTGAGGCTTTCTTTGTCAATGATCAAACAGATTTTGGGAGTTTTTCAATAATTTTAGTAAATAAATGTTTCCTAATGTCTTTTGCAATTAAAACTACTATTGCAACTGCAGTTTTACATGAATGCAACCCTATTCCCAAATCTAAACCATTTTTATTTGTAATTCAATCAGGTCTTCTATATATGAAAATTGTTCTGTATGTAAAGTGGATGACTCCAAATCTACCATTCTGATTGGCTAAGGAAAAGAACAGTGGATTGGTTCACTAGGAACCAATCCAAAGAGCTGCCAAAAGGCGGCAAATCCAAATAGCTGCCATTGGCTGCAAGCAGGCAAGCCAGCCTGTATAAAAGGGCTGGCCCCGGCTTCAGCCGGTGTTCCGTTACTGACTGGTTATAATAAAAGTATTTGTTGTTGGAACCCGGTCTACCTCGTGTGTTTTCCGAACAAAACACTGGCGACGAGGGTGGGATCGTCCTGAACGGAACAAACCTGCACGCGGTGATAAGAAGCCCAGACTGCAACCAAGATGTCTGGAAACAACGCACCGCCCGCACCCTTCAATCCCAACGAAGAGGATTGGGATTCCTATGCTGATCGCTTCCAAATGTACTTGGAGAGCAATGAAATGGAAGGCATTTCCGAACAACGAAAGAGAGCCGTGTTCCTGACGCACTGCGGAACAACCGTGTTTAAAATGGCAAAAGCCCTCGCTAAGCCTCGGGACGTTAAACAATTAACGTGGACAGAATTACAGAGACTCCTCAAAGCACACTACGCTCCAATGGTGTCTAATTTAATAAAGCGACATGAATTCTACCGAAGAGACCAGAGAGAGGGAGAAACCGTCGCCGACTTCGTCGCTGCACTCAGACAAATAGGGGGTGAGTGTGAATTCTCAAACATAGACGAGGCAATGAGAGATCGCGTGGTGTTGGGCCTGAGAGACTCAACCACACAGAGTAAAATGCTCAACAAGCCCAACATCACCGTTACTGAAGCCATTGCGGAAGCCACAGCCGCTGAAGCTGCGAAAAAATCTGCAGTGGCCCTTAAGAAAATGAACACACACAGCGAGGAAACACCAGCCAAAGAGAGAAAGCATCCTGCCACCACGACCCATTATGAAGAATCGGGCGAAACAAACGAATCGAGCGAAGAGGACGACGAGGTCCACCGTTTGCTCACAAACAAAAAAGAGCGCGAAAGGAGAAAGTGGCGGGAATGCGCTGGCTGCGGAGGAAACCATCCACGAGCCGAATGCAGATTCCTCGATGCCATGTGCCAACATTGCAAAAAAAGAGGGCACATCGAGAAGGTCTGCAGAAACAAAAAATCCTACAGCCCGACGAGACGCAGAAATTCCCCAACACGAGCCAAGCCCAATCGAGCCGAAAGAAAATGGCAACAAGAAAAGCGAGCCAATACACACCAAACTGTCATTATCCAGAGCTCCCAGACGGAAAGTGGGAGAAAAATTAAAATCGTTGTAGAAATCGAGGGAAAACACTGCAAGATGGAAGTGGACTTGGGGTCCTTCCTCTCCATGGTATCGTGGGACACAATTAAACAGTTAGTCCCAGGTATCAAAACCAAAGACTTGATGAAGCAGCACCTAACCCTCAAAGACTATCAGGGAAACCAAATCCCTGTGATGGGCAAGGGACATTTTCAAGTCGCCTACAAGAATCACATCAAGGTGCTTCCACTGACCATAGTCAACCAAGACAGACCAAGCCTCCTGGGCATCGAGTGGTTCGCGCCATTGGGCATCGGGATGACCGGGGTCGATCGAGTGATTACAACCGGCTGGGAAGACGACCTCGTCCGAGAATTCCAGGACGTTTTTGACGGATCACTGGGCAAGTACTGGGGAAACCCCATTTCTTTCAATTTAAACCCCCAAATAGCCCCACGAAGAATAAAAGCCAGGCGAGTTCCTTTTGCACTAAAGGCAAAAATAGAGGAACAGCTGGACAAATTAGTAGCCCAAGGGGTTTTAGAACCTGTGGACCATGCCAAGTGGGAAACGCCTGTCGTCACACCCATTAAACCAGATGGGTCCATAAGAATCTGTGGTGACTATAAGGCTACCCTGAACCACGCATTACAACCAAGTGCATACCCGGTGCCAGTAGTCCAGCATTTGCTTCATTCCCTGGGAAATGGCAAAGTTTTCACCAAACTCGACTTGGCACAAGCCTATCAACAACTCCCAGTAGACCCAGAAACAGCAGAAGCGCAGACTATTGTCACCCATAGGGGCGCATTCAAATGCCACCGACTCCAATTTGGAGTAAGCGTAGCCTCTGGCGTCTTCCAGAGTCTAATGGAACGGCTTCTAAACGGCATACAAGGAGTCGTTCCCTATTTCGACGACGTCCTAATCTCGGCCAGAGATGAAACACAATTAAGGAACAGACTGAAAAAGGTTCTGACTAAGTTTAGAGAATCTGGCCTCAAGGTTAAAAGAGAGAAGTGCTGTCTAGTTAAAAACAACGTCGAATTTCTGGGCTACTCAATAGACGGAGAGGGTATCCACCCCACAGATAAAAAAGTTAAGGCGATAAATGACGCTCCTGAACCTAGAAATAAAACAGAACTGCAAGCGTTATTAGGATTAATCAATTTACATAATGTGTTCCTGCCAAACAAAGCCACTATAGCAGAACCGCTACACCGCCTGCTAGACAAAAAGGCAACTTGGACTTGGGGTTACAAAGAAAAAAAAGCCTTCCAAAATATTAAAAGACTGCTAACATCAACAAACGTTCTCATCCAATTTAGCGACACTCTGCCATTAACAGTGACCTGCGATGCTTCACCATATGGAGTAGGTGCCGTCCTGAGCCACCAACTACCGGATGGCAGAGAGGCACCCGTCGCATATTATTCCAGGACTCTATCAAAAACCGAGCGGAATTATAGCCAATTGGACAGGGAAGCTCTAGCAATTGTCGCTGGAGTAAAACGTTTCCACGAATATTTATATGGGAGGACTTTTTGAATCATAACGGATCACAAACCGTTAATGGGGATTTTGGCGGGAAACAAGCCAACACCTAACATACTGTCACCGAGAATGACGAGATGGTCAGAGTTCCTGGCGGCTTATTCCTACACTCTGACACACCGACCAGGGAAACAAATTTCCCATGCAGACGCTTTGAGCAGAGTGCCTTTACCAACAACCGACGCAGACCCGGCACCAGCGATGACAATGCTACAAATCGAGACTTGCCCCGATCTACCCATATCAGCGTATGATGTCGCCAGAGCCACCGCGAAAGACTCATTGACTGCCCGCGTTCTTAGCTGGGTAGGTAAAGGCTGGCCGGAGAATCAAAAAACTGAAAATTCTAAACCTTTCTGGTCCAGACAGACTGAACTTTCTATCCAAAAGGGGTGTTTGTTGTGGGGTGATCGGGTAGTAATCCCTGCTAAACTGCAGCCCAGGGTTCTTAGGCTTTTACATGAAGGGCACCCCGGAATGGTTAAGATGAAAAGCCTTGCCAGAAGTTATGTGTGGTGGCCGGGTATTGATAAGGACATAGAGTATTGGGTAAGCTCATGCCACAAATGCCAGGCAATTAGACCATCCCCACCAAAAGCACCTGTGAAGGACTGGGAAACCCCTCGAGGACCGTGGTCAAGAATACACATTGACTTCGCGGGGCCTACCAAGGGGCATACCTTTCTGATTGTTGTTGATGCCTATTCCAATTGGCTTGAAGTAAAAATCATGCCATCAACGACAACAGAAGCCGTAATAAAGCAACTAGACAGCCTGTTTGCCACCCATGGCATACCAGACATTCTCGTCTCAGATAATGGGCCACAGCTAACCAGCATACCATTTGAGCAATACCTAGCCTCCCTAGGTATAAGACATGCACTAACCGCGCCGGCTCACCCGGCTGCGAACGGCAGGGCTGAGAGAATGGTCCGGTTTACAAAAGAAGGGTTGGAACGAATGGACGCTGGGGATATCCAACAAAAAGTAAACCAGTTGCTCACACTCCAGCACATAACACCCAGTACTATTACAAATAAATCACCAGCAGAACTACTCATGGGGCGAAAATTAAGATCTCACCTGGATAGGTTACACCCAAATTTCACCCCAGAAAACCCCCCTGACTCCTCAACACGGTTCAGACAATTCGAAACAGACGATTTAGTTTACGCAAAAAATTTCTCCGGGGACCCGGTATGGCTACCCGGGCAAATTATCCAGATTACAGGCCCCAAATCCTACCGAGTAAAATTAGACGATGGAAGGGAATGGAAGCGGCATATAGACCAGCTTCGATCTCGAATTATGGAAAGAACCGCGGACTTACAAACATTCACAAAAAAACACGGCGAAATGCAAACTGAGGTGGGGGGGGAAAGGCGAGAAACGAATAAAGAACTATTTAAAAATAAAACTAACATTCAATACGACCAAAAAGAGCCAACAAAAGACTCACCGTTTGAAGAGACCCACGGAAAGAGACCTTCGGAAGGGGCCAGCCAAGCCAGCTCGACCTGCCCCGAGGAAACGGGAGGGAGCGGCAGAACCGCCGGCCTAAGAAACTCAGGCGGCGGTAAAATGGCCGACTCACCCTTCCAGACGGTTCCAGAGAGAAGGACGGACGACACAGCAGCCCCATCCGAACCGGTCGAAGTCTTCACTGAAAATGAACCGCGCAGGTCAAGTCGAGTCCGAAAAAGCCCCACCTACCTGCGAGACTACGTCACCACGTAGGACTGAACTAAGGAGGGAGGGGTGTTCTGTATGTAAAGTGGATGACTCCAAATCTACCATTCTGATTGGCTAAGGAAAAGAACAGTGGATTGGTTCACTAGGAACCAATCCAAAGAGCTGCCAAAAGGCGGCAAATCCAAATAGCTGCCATTGGCTGCAAGCAGGCAAGCCAGCCTGTATAAAAGGGCTGGCCCCGGCTTCAGCCGGTGTTCCGTTACTGACTGGTTATAATAAAAGTATTTGTTGTTGGAACCCGGTCTACCTCGTGTGTTTTCCGAACAAAACAAAAATGGTCTGCACTTTTGTGCTAGAGTATACACTGTAGTAAACACTCTACATGTACTACCCAAATATTTCTCAGTCATCCTCAACAGTCCTTTGCTTATCACATCCTCCTCACATTGCTTCAAGTTCTCTGTACAAATGTTGTGAGCCTTAGATGAGAAGTGTTTCTTCAATTTCTTTCTGAGAGAGGCTTGCTCTTTCCTGCTGGTTCAGTTTGGAAATTCTTCCATTCCTTAGCTCCGTGGACACTTTTTTCTTTGGTCGAAATTTCAAATCTTCTGCAATGCTTGCAACCTATTTTTTTCTGGGAAACTTCCAGTCCATCATATTTTTTCCTAAAGTTGTTCTACTGCTGCAGTGTCCAGCAGTCAGGAAGATTCCTTTCAATGTCTGACTCAGTTCTTCAAGTATCTGATGATGTGCTGGTGTTGCTTTCCTCTGGTTGCAGTGTGAATGATATGCTGGCACAGTTTTCCCCTGGTTGCAGTGTGGATGATGTGCTGGCACTGCTTTCCTCAGACTCCAATGGTTGTGGTTGTGACTTTTTTGGATCTCCTTTTATTTTCTTGCCGAAGAAAGCAACCAAATTCATTTGCCTTTTCATCTTGGTAATATACTGCCAAAAAACAACAACAACAGTGTAGTGGTTTGGACTCGATTGTTGTTGTAAGCTGAGTGGTGAAGGCAGGGGCAAGTGAAGAAAGCAGGTGAGTAGCAGAGATCAGTAATATTCAGTTACCTCTAAGAGTCCCTGACACTAAAGCTAGCTAGTGCTTAAAACATGTTATGGAAGAGGAACAAGTTTCAGCTGACACGAACTGAGATGGAACTGAAAGTGGATTTAAAAATGACCATCTATAAAAAAATATATTGCACTATGTATATAAAAGAATGGCTGATATTTTAATAATTGCAATTCATTCATTGAAAAAGAAACACTTAAAATGGAAATACTATAAACAAACCAAAGGTGTTAGTTATTTTGTGCCAGTAGTGGCACAAAAATCTCTCCTAACTACCTGGACCAACAGTTCCTAAAGGCTAGGTCCCACTGGCCGATGGATGCAAAACATATGCATAAAGGACACAGTGGACAAGCAAAATATAGGAGGTGGCTCCATCCATTGTCATCCACTCCGAAAAGTGGCAAAAATTTCCATAAACAGAATGAAAAAGAACGGACGTGGGCAGTATATAGCAGGGATGTTAAACGGATGTTCATAGGAAGCCTAGCGGATGACAGCGGATGGAAGCAGATGACACCTCCAAAGGGGTTCCAGGGGAGAATTTCAAAATGGACGCATAGCAGAAGGGGCGGATGCATAGTGGATGAAGCGGATGTATCACGGATGCCTATAGGAAGCAAAACGGATGCTGCACGGATGTATATCGGATGCAAAGCATTCACTGTGCATGCGGGGAGTATGAATTGTGTCAGCTCTGTGGATATAAAAGGATGCAGCACTCATGCAGTCAGCATTCAAGGGAAAGACGTGCTGCCACATACGTCTAGGAGGAACACCATGGTTCGTCAGTCAGGGAAAAAGAAGAAGCCTGTGCCTACTCATTCCAGCTGTGGCAGGAAGGACAGAACCAGCATCCCACCCCCTGGCACTGACTCTGAACCTGCTGCTGCTGCTGCTGTGGTGGATCAGCCCCAAGGCCCTCAAGCCCTGCTGCTGAAGGCCCTGCTGCTCCAGCCCCTGAAGGCCCTGCTGCTCAAGCCCCTGAAGGCCCTGCTGAAGCCCTTGCCAGAGGGAGGAAGAGGCAAGGGAAGGAGAAGGGAGAATGAGTACCTCTGGGGAAAGCTGGTCCACTTGGACAGAGGATCCTCGGGCCACCACACCTTCATCACCTACATGAGCCACACCCTCAGGGACCTGCCCGAGGCCCAGTACCAGGTGATGAAGCAGAAGATCACAGCACTTCTGCACAAACCTCAAGGCCCAGCTGAAGCTGCTCCTATCCAGTCCAGGTCTGCTCTTCCACCCCAGGTGATGTCACAGCCCTTCCACGGCTATCAACAGCCCCTCACCTACCAAGCTACGACTACCAGGACTTCCCACAGCAGAAGCAGAACTTCCCAGTCCAGGCCCAGGTTCATGGGACGCCACAGACGCCAGAACTCACCCAGCTGCAGACCAGACAGCCTCACTACACTCCTCCTTCCTCCACCCCACAGACAAGCCCGTCAAAGGACAATCTGTCCTCAGTCTTGAGCCTCACATCTTGATGAGGGGCCTCTCAACCTCACGGGACTGAGTCAGCTCTCGGACAGCTTCCTGAACACACCATCCCCTGTTGTACTCTCGGGGCCAAGCACCTCAATGGTGCTTCAGACCAGCACTCAAGCCACAGCCACCTCCACAGTCCCTGCCCGTTTAACAGCTGAGACCATGGACATGACTCAGAGTGGCTGAGAATAGTGTCAGGGACTGAGTTGTTTACTTGTTCACTTTATCTTGGCTTAAGACACTTTACTTGGTTCATTTTGCTTTTTTAATAAAGTCATGAAGTTTACCTAAGACAGCTAATAAAGCTTAACTTTGCTTAAGACACTTGGTTCATTTTTTTACCTCAGTAAAGTGTTGGTGAAAACTTTGAAAAAATGGTTAAGCCTTTGCATGCTTGTGGGATAGATAAGGACAGTTGTGGGATAGATAAACCCCCAGTGCATGCATAGTGGGACTGTTAGATTGCGCTGCTTCTTCCCTTCATGTGAAGCTCTGTTGGGGCCTTGTACATCCACAGTGTCCATCAGGTTATGTCCTTGCCTCCATTTACCAGGCTCCATGTCCCCATTCCCTTGTTGATGGTCCACAAATCTGTTCTGCAACACTGGGTAGCGGGTGCGCATAACATTGTGCAGTATGCAGTAAGCTTCCACGATGCTCCTCACGGTCTGTGACTCATGCTGCATGGAGGTGAGAAGTATCTGAAACCTGTTGGCCAGGATGCCAAAGGTTCTCCACCAACCGTCTTGCCCTGGACAGCCTGTAGTTTCAAATATTCTCTTCACGGGTGAGGTATCTTGAACTGTACAGCTTCATGAGGTAGGTTCTGAGTGAGAAGGCGTCATCACCAATGATGAAGTAGGGAACATCTTGTATGTCACATTGGGTAGGGGGTCTGGACCTGGAAAACCCATGATGAGGTTGCATTTCAGCCCATTCTTGAGGTCACTAGCTTTGTATACCTGGCCATCTGAAGCTGACCCGTTGCCTGAAGCATCGATGTAGATGAACTTGTAGTCAGCATCAACCATGGCAAAGAGGATGATACTGAAGAAGTCCTTGTAGTTGAAATAAGTGGACCCTGAGTTGGCTGGACCTTTGCAGCCCACGTGCTTCCCATTTATGGCTCCAACGGTGTGGGGAATGTTCCACCTCTGATACCACTCTTCTGTAAGTTTCCTCCAGCCTTGTTCAGTTGTGGGGCACTGGAGGAACTCCTCCACGTATTCTTCGATGATGGCCTGCACCACTTCTCTGACCACTTTGCTGATGCTGTTGTGTGGCACTCTCCACGCATACTGCATGTTTCTGTATGTGGTTCCAGAGGCCATGTGCCGCAGAGTCAGTGCCACCTTCAGTCCAGGGTCCAGGTTGGGACGAAAGTTGGTGCTAGGCTTGGTCAACCTGGGTCTCAGACGCTCTACAAGTTCGTCAAACATGGCTGGTGGCATCCTCATGAAATAATGGAATGCATGAGGGTCTTCATTCCTCAGCTCCTCCATCAACTGGTCATACAGTCCAAACTCCATTCTTCTCATGATCCATCCTTGGACCCACACAGCTCTTGGACGTCTCTTTCTTCTCCTTCTGTACAAAAGGTGAAACAGTTTGAACAGGTTTTGGTTCTGGTGATGAATGATCGCAGCTACCATACGGACTGTGTCATGATCCATGGTGGAGAACAATTGATGATGTGGAAGATCAAGACCAAGGGTGAGGAGATCGGTACACCACAGCTGCTGGACTCATACTGAGATCAAGATGATTTTCTCCCCCTTTTTATAGGAAATATTGGTCGTCCGCTAGGTGTCCTTCTACATACTACATCCATTTTCAGCTGCAGCAGATGTGAGCTGAGGGATGGCCAGAGGATGCAGAGAGGATACAATGGACATTTAATGGATGATACCGGACATAGAACATTTGTTGCCCATATATGTCGCGGATGTACATTGTACGCGGCGGAAAGTTCATCCGTTCACAAAGTTTTGTGCAGCTCAAAACTTTTTACGCGGATGAAATCACAGTGGATGGATGCTCGAGGGATAGAGCATATGAAACACGCAGTGAGTACACAATGGATGCATAGCGTTTTCCAACGATGGCAAGCATTTTTTAATGTTTTAAGGCCTTTTCACACTGCCCAACGGATGTAAAACGTTTGTAAAAAGGACACAACAGATGAGAAAAATGTTCCATCCGTTGTTATCCGCTCTGAAAAGGGGCAAAAATTTGCATAACCAGAGCGGATAACACGGAAAGGAACAGACGTGGGGAGGATGCAGAGCGGATGGAAAGCGGATGCGGAACGGAAGCCTAACGGATGGAAGCGGATGGGAGCAGATGGCACATCCGCTAGGCTTCCAGGGAACCTCAGCAAAGCGGACGCGGAACGGAAAGAGCAGATGCAGAGTGGACGCTGAGTGGATGAAGCGGATGCACAGCGGATGCACAGCGGATGAAGCGGAAGCAGAGCAGAAGCCTAGCGGATGCACAGCGGAAGCCTAACAGATGCCAAGCGCTAATTGCGCATGTGGGGGGGATGCATTGCGTAAGCCCCGCGGATATAAAGGGAAGCAGCTCAGAAGCAGGTCACCATTCGGAGGAAAGACCTGCTTCCGGACGCATTGACTGCCTTGCCTACCCTGCCTGCATGCCTGCTGCCAGCCTTGCTGCCAGCCTCCCTGCCAGCCTTGCTGTCTGCCTGCTTGCCAGCCTTGCTGCCAGCCTTGCTGCCAGCCTCCCTGCCAGCCTTGCTGCCTGCCTGCCTGCCAGCCTTGGTGCCTTGCTGCCTTCCAGCCTCCCTGCCAGCCAGTCTGCCTGCAAGCCTTGATGCCTGCCTGCCTTCCTGCCAGCCTTCCTGCCTGCCTTCCTACCAGCCTTCCTGCCAGCCTTCCTGCCAGCCTGCCTGCAAGCCTGCCTGCAAGCCTTGGTGCCTGCTTGCCTGCCAGCCTTCTTGCCAGGCTTCCTGTCAGCCTGCCTGCCAGCCTTGGTGCCTGGTTGCTTGCAAGCCTCCCTGCCAGCCAGCAACCCCACAACCATGGGGAAGAAGAGAAAGCAGCAAAATGGCACCATCCCTGGCAAGAGGGACAGGGCCACCCTCCCACCCCCTGTCCCTGACTCTGCTTCTGCTGGGGCTTCTGCTGCTTCTGCTTCTGGAGGAGCTGATGATGCTGCTTCTGGCGGTGGTGCTTCTGCTCGTGCTTACTCTGCTGAGGCTGCTCCTGGCAGTGGTGCTTCTTCTCATGCTTACTCTGCTGAAGCTGCTCCTGGCAGTTGTGCTTCTGCTGGTACATACCCTGCTGAAGCTGCTCCTCGTCCTGCTGGTCCTGCTCGTCCTGCTCATACTCCTGGACTTGCTCGTCCTGCTCGTGCTCCTGGTCTTGCTCATCCTGCTTGTGCTCCTGGTCCTACTTGTGCTCGTGGTCTTGCTGGCACTGCTGGTGCTTCCTCTGCTGCTGCTGATCCTGGTCCTGCTGGTCCTGCTGCTTCTGCTGCTGCTGCTAATGATGATGATGATCCTGCTGCTGCTGCTGCTGCTGAGGATGATTATGATCCTGCTGGAGATGATGATGATGATGATGATGATGATGATGATGATGATGATGATCCTGCTGGTGCTGCTGGTGGTGGTGGTGTGGATGAACAGCCCCTACTACCTGGGAGCCCCTCTGATGAGGGCCCATCTGGTCCTGCCAAAGGGAGGAAGAGGCGTATGCGGGGACGGGAGAGGAGGCAATACTCCATTGAGGAGGAACACGAGGATGAGGTGCTGGAGTGGCTGAGAAAGAATGACTGTCTGTGGCGGAAGGGACACCGTCCCTACAGGGACACCAAGCGGAAGCATGCTGCTTGGAGAGAGAAGGCGGAGAGTATGGGTTACACTTCGGAGGTGCTCCTCGGCTGGTGGAAGCACATGCACACCTGGTACGGGAAGCTGAACCTCAAGAAATCTGCCCAGGCCACGGTGAAGCTGACGGACAGAGAGACCTATGTCAGGGCCAGGTGCAGCTTCCTGGAGGGTGATATCCGCCACTGAGGAGCACCAGCAGCCCCTCTCACCACCCTCTCTCTCCGGCAGCCTGCTGAGAGCCAGTCCTCTTCCGGCCGAGAGTCAGCTCCTGTCTCCAGGCAGGTTTCTGTGGAGCGTGCCATGGCGGAGAACCCGCGGACAGGTGTTTTAATCATGGGGGAGTGTGTGGAGGACTCCCTGGTGCGGTGGGAGAAAGGAGACGGCACGTCCACCACAGCCCTACCCGCATCCATCCCCAGCTCCACCTCCACAGAAAGGCAGAAAGCCACACCAGAGGGGCAGAGCCACACTGTCCTGCTGGAGATCAGGGACACCATCCGCACCGGCATAGATCTCCTCTCTCAGCTGGTCCACACCGACTCCTCATCCTCCAACCATAAGCCCTTCCTCACCTATATGAACCAGACCCTCACGGACATGGCGGAACCCCAGTACCAGGTAGTGAAGGACCGGATCTCCGAGCTGCTTCACAACCCTCCAGACCCAGAGGCACCTGCTCCCACCCAGTCCAGGTCTGCTCCTCCACCCCAGGTGATGTCCCTCCCATTCCAAGGCTTTCCACAGCCCCTCACCTACCAGGGTTACGGCGACCAGGAGGTCCAGCAGCACAGGCAGCAGCCCTTCCCAGTCCAGGCACAGAGTCATCAGACGACACCGTTGCCACCAGTTCCACTGATGCCACCGATGCCACCCACGCCACTGATGCCACCCACGACAATGATGACACCCACACCACCGATGGCACCAACACCAGTCCTCACACAGCTGCAGACCAGACAGCCCCACTACACTGCTCCTTCCTCCACCCCACAGCCAAGCCCAGCCTCAGTACATCTGTCCTCAGTACTGGGGCTGACACCACATGGCATGGAGGAAGGAGCTCTCAACATCACGGGTCTGAGCCAGCTGTCCGAGAGCTTTCTCAACCGTCACCTGTTGTCCTCTCGGGGCCAGGCACCCCAGTGGCACTTCAGACAAGCACTCCAGCAGCAGCCACCTCCACAACACATGGACCCTTCACCCCTGAGACTGGGCACACCTCCGAGTGACCAAGAGGAGTGCCAGAGACTGGGTGGCTGGCTACCTGTGGACAATATTTGGACACTTGACTTGGGTTATTTTTCTTTTACAGCTTGTTGTTAATAAAGTCTATCTTTGCTTCACACACTTCCTTCATTTCTTTTTTTTAATAAAGTCTTGGTGGAAACTTTTAGAAATGGTTTAAGACTTTGCATGCTTGTGGGATGGGTTAAGATAGCACTGGGGTGGGCAGAGATACCTTTGGCATGGGTAATAGCTGTGGGATAAATAAACCTCCAGTGCAAGCATAGTGGGATTGTATGGTCCACCCTCCCAGGTGCCACACCTATGGCCCTTTATTATCAATAATAATGTAATAATCATCCACACATGTCAACATAAACACAACTCTTTATTAAACTCCCTGTTCATTGTTGGGCCACCCAACATAAATGGCCCAATCTCATCAGTGTGATGAGACAGGCTGAAGGAAGCATCCATTAAGCATCTATCATCCTGTCTTGCCACTCCACCGCTCCAGCTGGGGAGTTGCACCAGTGATTCAGGAGGTTGCGCTGCTTCTTCCCTTCACGTGAGGCTCCGTTGGGGCCTTGCACATCCACAATGTCTATCAGGTTTTGCTCTTGCCTCCATTCACCAGGCTCCATGTCCCCATTGCCTTGTTGATGGTCCACAAGCTTGTTCTGCAAAACTGGGTAGCGGGCGCGCATGAGATTGTGCAGGATGCAGCAAGCTTCCACGATGTTCCTCACACTCTCTGGGCGATGCTGCATGGTGGTGAGAAGTACCTGGAACCTATTGGCCAGGATGCCAAAGGCATTCTCCACCACCCATCTTGCCCTGGAGAGCCTGTAGTTGAAGATCCTCTCTTCATGGGTGAGGAGTGTTGAGGTGTAAAGCTTCATGAGGTAGGTTGTGAGGGAGAAGGCATCATCCCCCACAATGAAGTAGGGCACATCTTGCGTGTTGTTGGGCAGTGGGTCTGGATCTGGGAAGCCCACCATGAGGTTGTGTTCCAGCCCCTCTTTGAAGTCACTGGCATTGTATACCTGGGCATCTGAAGATGAGCCGTTGCCTGAAGCATCGATGTTCATGAACTTGTAGTCAGCATCGACCATGGCAAAGGGGATGATGCTGAATAAGCCCTTGTAGTTGAAATGAGTGGACCCCGATTTGGCTGGAGCTTTGCAGGCCATGTGCTTCCCATCTATGGCTCCAATGGTGTGGGGGAATTTCCACCTCTGATACCACTGCTCTGCAACTTTCTTCCAGCCTTCTTCAGTGGAGGGGTACTCCTCCAGGTATTCTTCGATGATGACCTGCACCACTTCTCTGACCATAATGCTGATGGTGTTTTGTGGCACCCTCCAACCATACTGCATGCTCCTGTAGGTGGTCCCTGAGGCCAGGTAGCGCAGAGTGAGTGCCACCTTGAGCCCAGGTTCCAGGCTGGGCCGGAATTTGGTGTTTGCATTAGTCAACCTGGGTGTCAGCCGCTGCACAACTTCGTCAAACATGGCTGGAGGCATCCTCATGAAGTTTTGGAATGCATGAGTGTCTTCGTTCCTGAGCTCCACCATCAGCTTGTTGTACAGTCCGTACTCTGCTCTTCTCCTGATCCATCCTTGGACCCAGACGCTTCTTGGCCGCCTCTTTTTCTTCCCATAGTAGAATTCACAGAGCCTGTAGATGGCTTCGCACTGTTGCAGAAGGATGGTGGCTGCCAAAAGGACTTTGTTACGATCCACGGTGGACATGACTGGATGCTGTGGAAGAGGAAGAGTCAGATGAAGGCTGCAGAGGTCTGCACAGCTGGTCTGCTGGTCTGAAAGTGAGATGCAGACGAGTTGCTCCCCCTTTTTATAGGCAGTATAGGTTTTCCACTATGTGTCCCTTTGCATCCTCTAGGCATCCTCTAGACATCCTTAATATCCAAGATAGGTCCCCTTTGCAAACATTTTTTTCATTTTAAATGCTTTCTTTGCGAGTTGCATCCGCTTTCATCCTTTCTCCATCCGTTCTGCATCCGTTCTGCATCCATTCCTTGTCCGTTCCGCTTGCTCCCTGTGTCCGTTTACCGCTGGAGCGGATCGAGTTGCGCGGATGCGTAGCGGATGCCTAGCATTTATAGCGGATGCGTAACGGATGCAGAACGGATGCCTAGCGGATGCCTAGCAGATGCAGAATGGACGAATTGGATACATTTTCCGCGCAAAAGTTTTGAGCAGCTCAAAACCCTATGAGCAGATGAAATGTCAATAGACGGATGCTGGACGGATAGAGAGGAAGCAAAACGGAGGCAGTGAGTACAGAACAGAAGCATCGCATTAACCAATGGATGGCAAGTGTTTTTCTCCGTTTTACATCCTCTTTCCATCCATTGATGCAGTGTGACAGGGGCTTTACATCCTCTTTGCATGCGTAAGTGCAGTGGGACAGGGGCTTAACGGAATGCTCTCTCTATAGCTGAGAGAGAGAAGCCAGGGGTAGCCATGTTTGGTCACCTCACCTTTTTAGAATGCAGCTTAAAATGTACTGAATCTTTTTAAACCTTTATGCAAATATAGATAGAAAGATAGATAGATAGATAGATAGATAGATAGATAGATAGATAGATAGATAGATAGATA
>BLBF01000065.1:16227839-16246222 GCA_015471245.1 Laticauda colubrina | reverse complement strand
AGATATAGATATAGATATAGATATAGATATAGATATAGATATAGATAAATAAAACATTAATACAAAATCATCTAAGTTAGATTAAGAATGGCAGAGTGAGTGCCATCTTCAGTCGAGGGTCCAGGCTGGGCCGGAAGTTGTTGTTTGCCTTGGTCAACCTGGGTCTCAGCCGCTCCAGAACTTCATCAAACATGGCTGGTGGTATCCTCATGAAGTTCTGGAATGCACGAGAGTCTTTGTTCCTCAGCTCCACCATCAGCTTGTCATACAGTCCATACTCCGCTCTTCTCGCGATCCATTTTCGGACCCACACACTTCTTGGACGCCTCCTTTTCCTTGCGTAGAAAAGGTGAAAGAGCCTGAAGAGGGCTTGGCACTGGTGTAGAATGATGGCGGCTACCAAAAGGAGTGTGTGACGATCCATGGTGGACATGACTGGATGCTGTGGAAGAGCAAGAGCAAGAGCAAGGCTGAAGAGGTCTGCACACCAGGGCTGCTGGACTGAAAGTGAGATCCAGGTGATTTCCTCCCCCTTTTTATAGGAAATATCAGTTTTCCACTAGGTGTCCTTCTGCATCCTCTGGACATCCTCCAGACATCCTAAATATCCAAGATGTGTCCCCTATATGAACGTTTTTCCCATTTTAATGCTTTTCTGTGAGCTGCATCCACTTTCATCCTTTCTATGTCCGTGCTACAAATGCTGCGCAGACGTTCCGCATCCGTTTCGCTTCCTCCCTCTTTCCGTTTTCTGCTGCAATGGATGCGAGTTGCGCGGATGCCCAGCAGATGCCCAGTGGATACAGCAGACGTGTAACGGATGATGACAGATGTAGAACTTTTGTTCCCCATATGTGTAGCGGATGTAGATCGTACGCAGCAGAAAGTTCATCTGCTCAAAAAATTTGGTGCAGCTCAAAACTTTTTGAGCAGAAGAAATCTCAGTGGACGGATGCTGGATGGATAGAACATATGAATCATGCATGCAGTGAGTACAGAACGGATGCATTGTGTTAACCAACGGATGGCAAGCGTTTTTCTCCATTTTACATCCTCTTTGCATCTGTTGGTGCAGTGTGACATGGGCTTTAGGTAGATTAGGATTCTGCAAATACTGTTTAATTCTTTCCTCATCAATTTTCTCTTACTCATATAATTTCCCATGAAAGTCTCAAAAGATTTCCTTCTTCTCTTTATTGCCGTGGCAAACTTGATCTTGATCATCTATTAAACTAGTATTTTCCTTGATTCTTTTTCCTTCCTCAATTTGTATGCTAACCATCTACCTGGTTTGTTTGCATCCTCAAAATAATTCTGTTTAGCACTTCTAATTTTCTGTGCTAATTCTTCTTTCTCTATTAAACTCATTTTATGTTTAATTGTATCCAGTTTTAGCTTAATGTCTTTTTTCTGTGGCATTTTCTGTAGTTCTTTTTTGAGTCTTTTATACTCATCTTCTAAAGCTTCCGTGGCTTGCCTTTTCCTCATGTTCCTTTTCCTTGTGTAGTCTATTATCAAGCCTCTAGCATATGCCTTCATTGTGTCCCATACATTCTGAATTGAAGTATCTTCTTTTTTATTTTCTCTAAAGAAAAAAACCAATTCTTTCTCCATCCGCTGTATAAAATCCTTCTCCTTTAGAATAGTATTATTTAACATCCATCTCGATCTTTTTTATCCTTTCCATTTAATTGTCATTGGATTATGGTCTGCCCAAGTACTTGTTTTGATATTTGTTTCTTGAATATCAGATATTTGTTCTGTTGAAGTCCAAATCATATCTATTCTGGACCATGTTAAATGTCTATTTGAGTAAAAAGTGTATGGTTTGGTTTTAACATTTCTTTCTCTCTATAAATCTTTTAAATTTATTTCATCTATCATTTTAAAAAAGGATTTGGGGAGAGTCTTCCTATTTTGCTTTGTTGTTGTTGTTATTGTTGTTGTTGTTTTTGTTATATAGTCCAGTTTATTGTCTACAGTTCCATTGAAATCTCCCATCATAACTATATTGACTTAGTCAAGTTCAATTATTTTCATGTGTAATTTTTTTTATAAAATTCTTCTTGTTTATCATTCGGAGCATAAATTGCAATCAAGAGTGTTTTCGTATTATTATCCATTATTTCCACCATTAATACTCTTCCATCTTCATCAGTATAAATCAATTTTGCTGAAATGGTCTCTTTGATGTATAAAACCACTCCTCTTTTCTTACATTGAGTCAAAGAAGTAAATATTTTCCCTAATTTTGGCTGTATCAACAATTGTTCATATTGTTTTTAAAAATGTACTTCTTGTAGACAAATTATACCAAATTTTATTTTCTCTAAATCTGTGAAAAATTTCCCTTCTTTTAACAGCTGAATTAAGTCCATTTATATTCATTGTAATCAGTTTTTTCTCTTCCATAATTATGCTTTATAATTAGGTTTGGCAGCTCTCGTAGATCTTGGTTCAAGTTGTTTTTTAGTCTCCACCGATCCACCTACTGTGCCTTCTTCTTTTTCAGACTCCATTTGGTCATCTTGAAATTCAATTAGTGAAATCTCTTTTTCTGCCTCCTCTCTCCTTCCAAAAAAATTCTGCATAGAATAATTCTGCTTTCTTGATTGAATCAATTCTATATCTCTGTTCTTGCCATGTAAATATTAACCCTTCTGGGATTAGCCATCTATAATTCACCTCTTTTTTCAATAGCATTTTAATCAAAAATCGATATTGTCTTCTCATCTCTCTCACTGTTCTGGGTATTTGCTTTAAAACCACAATCTCTTTGCCTTTGTGTTTCAATGTTTTCTCTCTTATCATTTGAAATATTTGTGTTTAATGGCTTTTTTTGTAAATCTGATATGAACTTCTCTTGGTAGGTTATTTCTCATCGCATATCTTGTCAAAACTCGGTATACCTCATCTACTCCATCCATCATCTTCTCTTCTGTTATTTCCAAAGCTTCAGCCAATATTTCTATCATTATCTCAGTGAGATTTTGTCCTTTTTCTTCCTCTGCGTTTTGAAATCTGAGATAAAATTCTGATCTGTCCATCTCCCATTTCAGTATCTCATTTTTATCTTGTTCAACCACTGTTAATCTGATATCAGTATCTCCAATCTTCTTGTCTCTTTGTTCATCTTCTTCAATTTTTTGGAATCTCTCATCATACTTCACCATCATTTGTTGAATATTCTCTACCTTTTCATCAGTTTTCTCTGTTCTTTGATCAATATTTTCTATTCTCTTTTCAATGTTTCTGATTTTATTTTAAGGTCTTGGATTCCTTGCATAATCATCTGTAAAGTCACTCTTTCTTGATCTTTGTCTTGCTTTAACACTGTCTGAATTGAACGTTGTCCTCCAGATGGTGGGTAGGCAGAAGTAGAAGTTGAAGAGCCAGAAGCAAATTTTTGCCACTTTTTGGAGCAGATGACAACGGATGGAGCCACCCCCAAAATTTTGCTCATACTCTGTGTCCTTTATGCATACGTTTTGCATCCATTGGCCAGTGGGACCAGGCATTTACTCTCACTCTCACCCTCCTTTCCCAGACAAAACATAATAAAAGTTAGAAAAAAGTATAGCTTAAGGGAGCCTCCAATCTAAAATATTACAAAAAGCCTCTATCTTAAAATATTACAAAATCAAAAAAGAAGAGAAGAGGAAAAAATAGATATGAATAAATAGAAAGAAAACCAATCCAGTTAGCAAATGCTGAATCACAACTGGAATCCAACCATAAAAAACATAAAACTAAGCCTTACTTTGACACTTCTGTTTAAAAACTGCCGCTTATTCAGTTCTGTCAAAATTTTACAGATTCTTTTTCCCCTTAGGGTGTCCTTTGAAGTCCTTTTAAGTCTTAGAATAATAAAAGAACAGTTCTCACCACTGACACACTTTCTCTTTCAACCTCTTCCATTTGGAGCTGTCCCAATTTCAGCAGCTTTGGGGGCTGCCTCTCTGCCACTGGCAAAAGGGCTTCTCCTGGATCAACCAGGGAGTTTGCGATATCCTTGGGATCTACAGGACATGCCCTTCACTATCACCATCTCTTCGTGATGGTTTAGGTCCGTTTGGACCTTCCAGGGGGAAAGATATCAGCTGCAATCTCAGACCTCCAAGATTGCATGCAGTATCATTGCGACGTCAGCTCCTCCCCTGTAATTTTCAACTAGGCTGGGTCTCCCTTTTTGAAGATGGGGATGACCATGGCCAGTGACCGTAGGTTTGGCAAGGAGCTGGTCCTGAAAGATTTTTCAAAGATTTTGCTTGGAGGTTTGGCTATGGCAGTGGATAGCTTTTTTAAGAAGTAGGGACATATTCTGTCTGTTCCAATAGATAGAGATGGTTTTAGATTGCATGGTACTTTTTCAACATTGTCTTCTTTAAAGCGATATGTTTTGGATCACTGTAGTTGTCTGTGGTTCAACTAGGAAATACTGGGCATCATCCATTGCTGTTTACAAATATTGAGCCAAAGAATGTGTTAAAGAGGTTGGCTTTAATGGTGTCATCATTGCAGTCTTTACCATTTGGTTCTTTTAGGGGTGGGATGGACCTTGAGTCTTTTAGTTTGTCATTTACAAAATTGTAAAAACCATGGGTGGAATTGGTGCATAGAATGTTTTCCTCTTGTTTAATATGATAATTGTTGCATTCAGTCTTTGTGTGATGGCATAATTTTTTCTAACAGCTTTTGAAGTTGGCAATGTGACCAGATTTGTTTTTTTGCCAAAGTGATTTCTTTTTGGATTGAAGCTTCCTTATTGTTATGGGTAAATTGTTTTTTCTGGTTTTGGGAGTTGCTATTGGTACATATAGTTTGATGACTCTTTTAACTTCAAGTAAAAATATGTTGTACTGGTCCTCAACAGCATTGCATCCAGTTTATAGAAATTGCCAATGAAGATATGAGAGATCATTGTCTATAAGATCATATTGCCTTTTTTGAAGTTATAATTAGGGATCCTATCATTATGATGATTTTTGTGTGGACGTATGTTGAGACAAAAGTCAATCATGTTGTGGTCACTGTTGGAAAAGGGTTCTTTAATTTGTATTCTGTAAATTGAATTCAAACTATTGCAGAAGATGAGATTGAGGCAGTTGTTAAGTCTAGTTTTGTTGGTTACTGGTTGTTCCAGCCCTAGATTTGTTACAGAATTGTGGAAGGTTGCATGTATGGGTTCAGTTGTATATTCGTTTTGGGTCCAGTTAATATGAGGGAGATTGAAGTCACCAAGAAATATGTGGGCATGATGTTGCCCATGTTAGTAGTGAATTGAGTGTTGGTAGAATTACTTGAGAATGCCCTTTCTATACACGCTGCAAAAGTGTCCAGGAAATGGGCATGACTCCTCCTACTGACAGCATAGAGCTGGGTCTGCCACTATAAAACCAATCAGTCTTAGCTGCTCACCATCTTTTAGGTGAAGATTCTTGACAGACATAATGTGTCTCTGGAAGATAAACAAACAAATTAAAACCAAACAAACCCCCAAGATGAACTAGGGTGGGGCTGGACACTCTTGCAGGGTATATAGAAAGGGCGTTCTCAGGTAATTCTACCAACGCCCATTCTCATACACGCTGCTAAGAGTGTCCAGAAAATAGGACATACCAAAACTCGCATGTCCATGGGAGGGTCAACATCCGGGCAGGTCATTCCAACTGTGGAACCACTTGCTGAAGCACCCTACATCTGAAGGAGGCATCCGCCGAAGCAAAGGAATCCAACCTATAATGACGTATGAATGGCGATAACGACACCCAGGTAGCCACCCTGAAAATCTCCTCCAGCGAAGCCTGCATAGACCAGGCAGCTGAGATTCTAGTGGTGTGGGTTGTGATGTTTGTTGGCACTGGCAGGGACAAGGCTTGAAAGGCCTTGGTGATGCAAGAGCGAATCCACCTCCCAATCGTTGAGGGAGCCACCTTGGTACCCGAGGAGATGGGATGAAAGGACACAAACATGACCTCCGTTCATTGGAATTCTGCTGTCCTCTTGATATAAATCTTGAGGGCCTGCCTTACATCCAGCCTGTGCCACCTACGTTCCAACTCATGTTGTGGGTTGGGGCAAAAATTAGACACCACTTCCTGCGCCTGATGAAACCAGGAATTCACCTTAGGAACAAATGTAGGATCTAATCTAAATACCACTCTGTTCTTGTGGAACACACAAAGAACTTGCCTTATGGAAAAAGCCACCAATTCCAACACCCTCCTGGCCGAAGTGATGGCCACCAAAAATGCCACCTTAAAAGTCATCATTTGAAGAGAAATTGACTTAAGGGATTCAAAGGGAGTCCCCATAAGGGCTTGTAGAACTGAAGGGAGATTCCACATGGGAAATCTGTGAACAACAGGAGGACGCAGGTTAGTCGCCCCCCCTTAGAAACCTTCATATGGAGGGATGATGAGATAAGGAATCAAAACCCTCCCAGGCCAAAACAAAGGACAGAGCCATCACTTGGCAGCAAAGAGTATTGGGGGCGAGACCCTTATCAAGGCCATCCTGGAGGAAACTTAATACCTGTGCAACAGACACCAAGGAAGGCACAGTAGCAGACTTGGCTGCCCATGAGCAGAAGATCTTCTAGGTAGCATCATAGATGCATGAGGTGGAAAGCTTCTGGGAAGCCTGAATGGTGTCAATCACCCTATTAGAAAATTTGGCCTCCTTCAAGATCTGCTGCTCAAGATGATGCAGGGAGATCCTGTTGTCCGGGACCTTCCATGGCTGGGCCACAGACAGATTCACCAGATCTGCAAACCAGGGTCTCCTGGGCCAATGGGGGGCCAGGAGAATCAGCTCTGCCTGTTCCTCCAACAACTTCCGGATTACAGCCGGAATGACCGGAAAAGGGGGAAAGGCATAAAGGAGACCTGGAGGCCAACGACTCTGAAGTGCGTTGGTCCCCTCCACTCCCTGGGTTGGAAATCTGGTGAAGAATCTGCTTACCTGAGCATTTAGGGGAGTGGTGAATAGGTCCGCTTCCGGGGAGCCGATCCTGTGGGACAATATCAGAAACAATGAAGGGTAGAGGCTCCATTTCGAATGGTGGACCTGGGACTGACTCAGCCAGTTGGCCTGGACATTGTTGACCTGGACATTGTTGACCCCCAAAATGTGATCTGCCTTGAGGAAAAACAGAGGGTTCTCTGCCTGCCTCCCTCATGAGAGTCCTGGACCTGGTGCTCCCCTGTCTGTTGACATGAGCCATATAACTTGGCGTCAAGTAATTTGTTCAGAACTTTTCTTACTAAGGCCACATGCTCCTCCATTGTTTGAGTATAAATCAAGATATCAACCAAATATACTAAAATGCCATGATATAAATGTTCCTGTAATATTTCATTTGTAAGTTGCATAAAGACAACCTGAATGGCATAACGTTAAACTGGAAACTTCCAAGGGGGCAATTAAAAGTAGTTTTCCATTGATCCTCTTCTTGTATTTGTACTCGATAGTAGGCTTCTCATAAGTCCAATTTCGTAAAATACCTGTCAGTTGCTAACGTTGCTAACAAATAGTTGATTAGCGGTAAGGGTTATACACTGTTCAAAAAAATAAAGGGAACATTTAAACAACACAATGTAACTCCAAGTCAATCACACTTCTGTGAAATCAACTGTCCACTTAGGTTGCAACACTGATTGACAATCAATTTCACATGCTGTTGTGCAAATGGAATAGACAACAGGTGGAAAGCAGAGGCAGTGAGCAAGACATCCCCAATCAAGGAGTGGTTCTGCAGGTGGTGACCACAGACCACTTCTCAGTTCCTATGCTTTCTGGCTGATGGTTTGATCACTTTTGAATACTGGTGGTGCTTTCACTGTAGTGGTAGCATGAGACAGAGTCTACAACCCACACAAGTGGCTCAGGTAGTGCAGCTCATCCAGGATGACACATCAATGTGAACTGTGGGAAGAAGGTTTGCTATGTCTGTCAGCGTAGTGTCCAAAGCATGGAGGCACTACTAGGAGACAGGCCAGTACATCAGGAGACATGGAGGAGGCCGTAAGAGGGCAACAACCCAGCATCAGGACTGCTACCTCCACCGTTGTGCAAGGAGGGACAGGAGGAGCACTGCCAGAGCCCTGCAAAATGACCTCCAGCAGGGCACAAATGTGTGTGTGGTTGCTCAAATGCTCAGAAACAGATTCCATGAGGGTGGTATGAGGGCCCGACGTCCACAGATGGGGGTTGTGCTTACAGTCCAACACCGTGCAGGTCATTTGGCATTTGCCAGAGAACACCAAGATTGGCAAATTTGCCACTGGTGCCCTGAGCTCTTCACAGATGAAAGCAGGTTCACACTGAACACATGTGACAGATGAGACAGGATCTGGAGATGCCATGGAGAATATTCTACTGCCCGCAATATTCTCCAGCATGACCAGTTAGGCAGTGGGTCAGTTATGGTGTGGGGTGGCATTTCTTTAAGGGGCTACACAGTCTTCCATGTGCTCGCCAGAGGTAGCCTGACTGCCATAAGGCCTGACTGTGATTAGATGAGATCCTCAGACCCTTGTAAGACCATATGCTGGTGCGGTTGGCCCTGGGTTCCTCCTAATGCAAGACAATGCTAGACCTCATGTGGCTGGAGTGTGTCAGCAGTTCCTGCAAGACAAAGGCATTGATGCTATGGACTGGCCTGTCCATTTCCCAGACCTGAATCCAATTGAGCACATCTGGGACATCATGACTCACTCTATCCACCAATGCCACGTTGCACCACAGATTGTCCAGGAGTTGGGGGATGCTTTAGTCCAGGTGTGGAAGAAGGTCCCTCAGGCCACCTCATCAGGAGCATGCCCAGGCATTGTAGGGAGGTCATACAGGCACCTGGAGGCCACATACACCACTGAGCCTCATTTTGACTTGTTTTAAGGACATTACATCAAAGTTGGATCAGCCTGTAGTGTTTTTTTCCCTTTTAATTTTGAGTGTAACCTCCGTGAGTTGCTAAATTTGATTTCCATTGATAATTTTTCTGTGATTTTGTTGTCAGCACATTCAACTGTGTGATGAATAAAATATTTAATAAGAATTTTCATTCATTCTGATCTAGGATGTCTTATTTTTGTGTTCTCTTTATTTTTTTAAGCAGTGTATTATTAAAAATTATTTATATTGATACTTATGTTTCTCCTCAATATGTAACAATAACAGTAGTGTAACAAAAATATTTTCATTTATGTATGTATTCAGGTTTTCAGTATCTCTACTGTTTTTATGATTAGTAAAAACAAAACCTGTACTAAAATATTATTAAAATTATTTAAATATTCATACTTACATTTCTGTTTTGATTTTTCTTAATAGCAAAAAGCAAAGGAGAAAGAAACAGAAGTATCAACATCTAACAATAACAGTAAAGTAATTTTAATTTATTTCTTTTTTTGGTATCTGTTTTGTTTTTATGATTAATAAAGGGTTGAAATTTATATTATGTTATAGAATTTTTATAAAATGTTGCATCATTAATACATGATATCTGAAAAATAATATAGAATATATAAACAATTCAAATGTATGTTGGATATGTGAACAACATGAAATTCTCATCATGCTCAACAGACATGTAAAAAAGCATTAAAAATGGATTCAAATACATGTTTTGGTAAGAAAGATTTTTAACATGGATATTTAATTAAATCCAGAACTATTCCTTTTAGAATTAATGGATAAACAGTTGGAAAAATGTCATAAAAGATTATTCCTCCATATTATTAGTGCAGAAAGATTTCTATATGCACAGTTGGAAAGATTTGCATCATGAAGGAATGGTTTACCAATTTTGCTGAATAACTGACTTCTTTGATTAGAGAAAATACATTATCTATGCTTATTGGTGACTGGAAGCTCTTATGGCCTTTTTGCATAAAAATGAAAAAAAAATGAATTTGTGATTTATGGTTTTGATTAATGGTCAGGGTGGATTATAGAATGAACAGTAATATGATATAACTTTAGAGAAAGTGGTTAAAATATGTTTGTACTCTTAACTGCTATGAAGAATACTGAAAGCTTTTTTCTTTATTTCCTCTCTTTTTTGTCTTCTTTTTTATTTCCTTTCTCTTTTGCCTTCCATTGGTGTTTATTCATTTTTATCTTCTTGATTAAAAGTTTTAATAAAAATTATGTACAAAAAATATAAAGATTCAAAAGTGATTGAATTAGATGCAATTCAATCTTCAAAACAAATAGCAGACTCAGTTTGGAACATAACATTGAATCAAATGCTTTCAGATGGATTCAGGGTTTAAATGGACATTTCTGCATGCACATACATACTTTTTATCAAATAAAATATTGTAATCAATTTGACATTTCAAATTGTATATTTGAACGGAACCTGCTTGACTCTTCAAGCCAAATCAAATTTGTACTTTGCAAACCTGTAATTTTTAGCAATGTAAAATGGTAGTAAAAAGCCTATGTATTTGCTCCATTAGTAATAGTCATACTTATAGTACGAGAGGGATGGAGAAGGAGAAGACTATAGCACAGGATAGTAGGTTGTATTAAGCCAGGCACTATTTTCTTCTTATTCTAACAGGACGGGAAACTTGGTTTTATTTGGAACTACTGTATTTGTCAGATCCGTGTATCTGCCATTCTTCAATGGAAGAAGAGGGGGAGGTAAGTTTGATACAAGTAATCCTTTTTGATGTAACATGAATATCCTAATTCTTGTTCTGAATTTGTATTACCTGTACTTGATTTACAACTGGGGACTGGAGCCCGGATGCCTGGAAACTTGTCACCTTTTGGAGAGATAGCAAGAGGAGAAGGGGCCATAAATATTCCAGTTCCAAAAGAAACTTATCATTTCTTCTCAACTACGTTCCCAGAAAAGGGAGGGGGAATTAACATATTGCTTCTTTGTATTGACAAAATCCACACTGGACTGATGGGAGAGATTCTAACTCCCTTTATCTAACCTACATGCCTGGAGACCCTGTTTTGAATTTGACTTGCTGTCTTCCTTTTCAATAAAAATTCCTTTTGAAATACCCAGTTTTCAGAAGTTCATTCTTATCATCTGAAGGGAGAAAGTCTGGTCCTTACATAAAGCAGGATCTGCAATAGTGGTCAACCTGGAGAGGAATTTTTTTCTCCTTCCAAAATTTCACTCTACTGAGGGGACCCTACAAAAATGTCTGAACATAGCAATGAGAAAGGGGAAGCTGAATGCTGGGGAGAAACTTCAACAACTACCCAGCCAGACACTGGCTTTGTGTGCCCCATTGAAGACATTGAAGCTGCCTGTGAAAATTCCATGAAGCCCTGATGGTCTATAGATGTAGGAAAGAGAGACAGTTGGGATGGAAAAATCAAGTGAGTAACCCTCACTCATGGTAACCATAAAACTGGGTGGAAAATGGAACTGGAAGCCTTTTCCAATCAGGAAGAACAGATCAAGGAACTGCTGGCAGATAACTGATTGAAACAGTACATAAATCACCTTGTGAAGGAAGCCTTCAATGTGCAGAATGAACCAGGTCACCATTGAAGGAGAGTGAGCAAACCAGAAGAAATCAAGAGAACCCGAGCCATTTCCCTTGATCCAGCTGAGACTGATTGAGCAATGGACCAAGCCAGAGGACCAGCAGCCATGCCAGGTATCCTATCCCTTGCCATCTCAGAGCAAGAAATTAACCACAGCCAACCCACAGACCTACAACTGCAGAGAAAGATCCCACTCTTGGGGCAAAATTTAATGGGGACCCCCAGAAATTGGGGTTTTCCCTGGCACAAGTCCTCACCTATATACAAGAACACTGGCAGAATTTCCCGACCCGGGGGCCTGAATATGAACCATCAACCTAGCCCTAAAAGGGGCAGGCACCAAATGGATAGTAACCCTTCACAATGTTGATGCCCCAGAGCTAAGAAACCTTGATTGATTCATGACAGCCCTATACCACCACTTCAAAGACCCCCCTCACCAATTGAAAAGCCCGTTACCACATTAGGGTTGTAAAGCAAGGCCATCACCCTGTAGCCAAATACACTGAGGAATTTCACAACCTGGCTGGCTGAGTCGCCTGGCTGGAAGATATTCTAGTTTGTTAGTTCAAAGATGGACTCAACAATGACCTGTACACTGCCTGCCTGGCCTGTGGGCCTCCTAACCTTCTGCATGAATGGTGCCTGATGGTAGAGGAGATGGAGATCGACATGGCTTGTAACCAGTACCGCAGTGGCAAGGTTTGGCGAAGATCCCCACCCCAGGGGAAGTGGGAGTTTTTCAAACCCCAAATCACCATGACTCCGGGACTATCTGGCTGTTTTAAGTGTGGAAAGGAGGGGTACCGCACAGCGGAGTGCCATTCAAAAACACCTGCCAGAAAGTCAAACAGTGGGGAAAAGCTGGAAAATCAAAACCCTGAGGAAAAGAAATTGCCCCGAGAAGCTGAGAAGCTGTGAAATTTCAGTCCCTTCCCATACCTACAGGAAGAATCTCCAATGCCCCAAGGAGACCTGAGCCAGTTCAAAAGCGATCCAGAAGATGACCCACTGGTAAGCCATCCAATTGAATCACTCACATTACCACAAAGACTATTTATCCCCAGCCGAGGGAAGTGGGTGGAACTAATAGCATTACTGGATTCAGGATGCACCCAGTGCCAAATCAATCCCAGCCTAATAGAGAAATTGGGAAGCCACCTAAGGAAAATGGAAAATTACCTAAGTTTCTGCCAATTACATGGGACTGTGGTGGTGATGGGGGAGAGCCAGACAGTTTTGCCACAGAACCGTTACAAATAAAACTGGGAAACCATAGTGAGACACTCATGTTCATTGTAGCCCTGGGAATGGAAGGGCCACTTGTCCTAGGACTCACATGGTTATGGAAATGGAATCGAAAAATAAACTGGAAGAGAGGAACTGTACATTTCCAGAAACATGTAACATTGGCAAACATCCCAGAGATGGAAAAGGAAAGAAAAGAGAACAGAGAACCAGCCATTGCTGGGCAGCCTGCTAAACCCATTAATATCCCCAAAGAATACCAGGATTTGGCTGAAGTATTTAGTCAGGAGGCTTCTGATGAACTCCTGCCTCATTGTACCACAGATTGTGCCATTGATATCCTGCCAGGGACTAAACTTCCAAAACCAAAAATGTACTGCATGCGCCCCAGAGAACTAAATAAACTCAGAACATTTATCGACAAAAATCTAAATTGAGGTTTCATCAAACCTGACTGAAAATAACAGCCCCAGTATTATTTCACAAAAAGAAAGATGGCATCCTAAGTCTCTGCACTGATTTCCATAATTTAAATAACCATAAGCATGGAAAATATGTACTCACTCCCTCTCTTGAAGGACATGCTAGCTCACCTTTGTAAAGGAATTTATTTTTCAAAATTAGATCCAAGAGAGGCATACTACCACATCAGAATAAGGGAAGAGAATGAGTGGAAGACTGCTTTTAACACCCCACTGGGATGCTACCAGTTTGAAGTGCTCCCTTTCAGACTAGAAGGAGCCCTGTTGTATTTATGCAACTAATTAATATGGTGCTCAATGATTTTTTGTACAAAGGGGTTCTATAGTTTGAGTGAAATTTTAATCTACACTGAAACAAAAGAAGAACACATAAAGTTACTCCGAGCAGTTCTCACGAAACTCCAAAATGCCAAACTATATGCAAAACTCTCTAAATTGATTACCTGGGATACAGAATATCCTACAAGGGAATAGTGATGGACCCACAAAAAATAAAAGCTGTCATCAATTGTGAGCCACCCCAAACTCACAAACAACTGCAAACCTTCCTGGGTTTTGCAAACTTTTACCATCAGTTTTATCATCAGTTCATTCTGGCTTTTGTGAATATTGCCTTCCCCATCACGAGCTTGTTAAAAATGAAAGCGGGGGGACCCAAAGCCAAGGCATTCCCTTAACTGGATGATGTAATGCCAGGTGGCATTCCAAAAACTCAAACAACTCTTCTCAGCAGAACCAATCCTGAAACACCCAGACCCAGAGCAACCATTTGTCATCCAAGTGGACAATAGTGATATAGCAGTAGGAGCAATCCTACTCCAAAACAATGAACGTGGACAGTTGCAACCCTTATACTTCCAAGAAACTGACAGAAACCAAGCAAAGATAGGGCCATATGGGAGAAAGAGGCATATGCTGTGTGATGGGCACTCCTGACATGGAGACACTTCCTAGAAAGAACAAAATCCCTTTCAAAGTCTGGACTGATCATAAAAATCTACAAGCCCTGAAAACTCCATGGAAACTCTCCCCAAAATAAGTATGTTGGGCGCAATATTTTAAACATTTTAATTTCACTCTCAAATATCTCCCAGGGGGAGGAAATTCTTGTCAGATGCCCCCTGCAGGAAACCCCAATACAACAGCAAAAAGATTGGAATTGTAAAATCCATGATCCAAACAACCCAACTTGCAGCCAAATCACCCGCACAAGGGAAGAAAGAACCACTAAATGACAATGCAACAACTTCCAAATTTAAGGAAGCACTACTTAAAGATGACTGGCTCCAGGCTAACAAAAACATTTGCTTAAGGCTACATCACACTGGCCGACGGATACAAAACATATGCAAAAAGGACACAGCGGATGAGCAAAATTTCGGGGGTAGCTCCATCCGTTGTTATCCACTCTCAAAAGTGGCGAAAATTTGCATGAACAAAATGGACAACAACGGAAAGGAAAGGATGGGGGTAGTACGTAGCAAAGATGGTAAGCGGATGTTCATAGGAAGCCTAGCGGATGGAAGCGGATGGAAGCGGATGATACATCCGCAGGGCTTCCGGGGGAGAATAGCGAAGCAGACGTGTAGCGGAAGGAGCGGATGCATAGCGGATGACGCGGATGCATCACGGATGCCTATAGGATGCATAGCGGATGTGTAGCAGATGCAAAGCGGTCACTGCGCATGCAGGGAGGATGAATTGCATCAGCTCCATGGATATAAAAGGAGGCAGCTCGCAAGCAGTCACCATTCAGAGGAAAGACCTGCTGCCAGAGACATCTTGAAAGAACACCATGGTTCATCAGTCAGGGAAGAAGAAGAAGCCTGTGCCTATTCCTGCCAGCCCTGGCAAGAAGGACAGAACCACCATCCCACCCCCTGGTGCTGACTCTGAAGCTGCTGGTGCTGCTGGTGCTGCTGCTGGTGGTGCTGCTGGTGCCGCTAGTGCTTCTCCTGCTGCTGCTGCTGCTGCTGTGGTGGACCAGCCCCAAGGCATTCAAAGCCCTACTGCTGAAGGCCCAGAAGCCCTTGCCAGAGGGAGGAAGAGGCAAGGCAAGGAGAAGGGAGAGAGGAAACAGCACTCCATTTCCGAGGACCATGAGGAGGAGGTGCTGGAATGGCTGAGGGAGAATGAGTACTTGTGGAGAAAGGGCCACAGACTCTATCGTGACACCAAGAGAAAGCAGGCAGCGTGGAGAGACAAGGCAGATAGACTGGGCTACACTTCAGATGTACTCCTAGGATGGTGGAAGCACATGCACACCCGGTAGGGCAAGCTGCACTTCAAGAAACCTGGACAGGCCACTGTGAAGCTCACTGACTGGGAGATGTACGTCATGGCCAAGTGAAGCTTCCTGGAGGGTGAGGTCTGCCACCGAGGAGCAGCCCCTCTGTCAACCCTCTCCCTCAGACAGCCCACAGATAGCCAGTCCTCTTCCAGCCAGGGGACAGCTACCATGTCCAGACAGGTGTCTTTGGAGGGCCCCATGGCAGAGACACCCCGACAGCTGCACTCCCCATGCCAGAGGACGTGGAGGATCCCCTGTCTCAAATGGAGCAAGAAGAAGCAGCAGCCAGAGACCAAACCACACCCACCCCAGCTCCACCTCCTCAGAAAGCAGTCTGAGAGGCAGACTGGAGGGCCAGAGCCACACTGTCCTGCTGGAGATCAGGGACACAGTCAAAACCAGCACAGATCTTCTCTCTCAGCTGGTCCACAGTGATATACCATCCTCGAACCGCAAGCCTTTCATCACGTACATGAGCCAGACCCTCATGGACCTGCCTGAGGTCCAGTACCAGGTGATGAAGGAGAAGATCTCAGCACTGCTGCACCACTCTGCAGGCCCAGCTGAACCTGCTCTGACCCACTCCAGGACTGCTCCTCCACCCCAGGTGATGTCACAGCCCTTCCACAGCTTTCAACAGCCCCTCACCTACCAAGGCTACGAGTACCAGGACTTCCCACAGCAGAGGCAGCCCTTCCCAGTCCAGGCCCAGGTAGATCGCACGCCACAGAGACCTCACCTCCTCCAGCTGCAGAAAAGACAGCCCCACTACACTCCTCCTTCCTCCACCCCACAGCCAAACCCCTCAACAGAAAATCTGTCATCAGTACTGTGCCTGACATCACAGGTCCTTGAGGAAGGGCCTCTCAAACTCACGGGACTGAGTCAGTTCTCTGAGAGCTTCCTGAACACACCATCCCCTGTTGTACTCTCGGGGCCAGATACCCAAATGGCGCCTCAGACCAGCACTCCAGCCCAGCCACCTACACAGTCCCTGGCCGCTCAACAGCTGAGACCATAGACATGTCTCAGAGTGACTGAGAATAGTGCCAGAGACTGATTTGTTACCTGTTCACTTTATCTTTGCGTAAAAAAACTTTACTAGGTTCCTTTTGCTTTTTTAATAAAGTCATACAGTTTACTTAAGACAGTTATTAATAAAGGTTATCTTTGCTTCACACACTTGGTTCATTTTATTTACTTCATAAAGTGTTGGTGAAAATTTTGAAAAAAGGGTTAAGCCTTTGCATGCTCGTGAGATAGGTAAGGATCGTTGTGGGAAGGATAAGGATACTTGTGGGATGGGTAAGGATAGTTGTAGGATAGGTAAGGATAGCTGTGGGATTGATAAATTACCAGTGCAAGCATAGTGGGACTGTATGGTCCACCCTCCCAGCTGCCACACATATGGCCCTTTTTTATCAATAACAATTTATTCATTGATCAACAGATTTCAAAATAAACAAAGCTCTTTATTAATGCCTTATTCATTGTAGGGCCACTCAACATACATGGCACAATCTCATCAGTGTGATGAGACAGGCTCAAGGAAGCATCCATTAAGCATCTACCATCCTGTTTTGCCACTCCACTGCTCCAGCTGGGGAGTTGCACCAGTGTTTCAGGAGGTTGCGCTGCTCCTTCCCTTCATGTGAAGCTCTGTTGGGGCCTTGTACATCCACAGTATCTATCTGGTTTCATCCTTGCCTCCATTCACCAGGCTCCATGTCCCCATTCCCTTGTTGACGGTCCACAAGCCTGTTCTGCAACACTGGGTAGCGGGTGCGCATGAGATTGTGCAGGATGCAGCAAGCTTCCATGATGCTCCTCACAGTCCCTGGGTGAAGCTGCATGGAGGTGAGAAGTATCTGGAACCTGTTGGCCAGGATGCCAAAGGTGTTCTCCACCACCTGTCTGGCCCTGGACAGCCTGTAGTTGAAGATCCTCTCTTCACGGGTGAGGTATCTGGAAGTGTATGGCTTCATGAGGTAGGTTGTGAGGGAGAAGGCGTCATCACCCACGATGAAGTAGGGCACATCTTGTGTGCAATTGGGTAGGGGATCTGGAACTGGAAAACCCATGATGAGGTTGCGTTCCAGCCCATCCTTGAGGTCGCTAGCTTTGTATACCTGGCCATCTGAAGCTGACCCGTTGCCTGAAGCATCGATGTACATGAACTTGTAGTCAGCATCAACCATGGCAAAGAGGATGATACTGAAGAAGCCCTTGTAGTTGTGATAAGAGGACCCTGAGTTGGCTGGACCTTTGCAGCCCACGTGCTTCCCATCTATGGCTCCAACGGTGTGGGGAATGTTGCACCTCTGATACCACTACTCTGCAACTTTCCTCCAATCTTCTTCAGTGGTGGGGCACTTGAGGAGCTCCTCCACGTATTCTTCGATGATGGCCTGCACCACTTCTCTGACCACTTTGCTGATGGTGTTATGTGGCACCCTCCAGGCATATTGCATGTTTTTGTAAGTGGTTCCAGAGGCCAGGTGGTGCAGAGTCAGTGCCACCTTCAGTCCAGGGTCCAGGCTGGGATGGAAGTTGGTGCTCGGCCTGGTCAACCTGGGTCTCAGACGATCAACAATTTCGTCAAACATGGCTGGTGGCATCCTCATGAAGTTTTGGAATGCACGAGTGTCTTCGTTCCTCAGCTCCACCATCAGCTTGTCATAGAGTCCATACTCCACTCTTCTCCCAATCCATCGTCAGACCCACACAGCTCTTGGATGTTTCCTTCTTCTCCTTGCATAGAAAAGGTGAAACAGTCTGAAGAGGGCTTGGTTCTGGTGTTGAATGATGGCAGCTACCATAAGGAGTGTGTGATGATCCAT
>BLBF01000065.1:16199437-16227829 GCA_015471245.1 Laticauda colubrina | reverse complement strand
TGGTGTTGAATGATGGCAGCTACCATAAGGAGTGTGTGATGATCCATGGTGGAGATCAATGGATGATGTGGAAGAGCAAGACCAAGGGTGAAGAGGTCTGTACACCACAGCTGCTGGACTGATAGTGAGATCCAGGTGATTTCCTCCCCCTTTTTATAGGAAATATTGCTTGTCCTCTAGGTGTCCTTCCACATACTGTAGGCATACTCCAGACATCCTAAATATCTGAGATATGTCCCATATACAAACGTTTTGTCCGTTTTAATGCTTTAACGAGATGCATCCGCTTACATCCTTTCTATTTCTGTGGTATTAACGCTGTGTGGACGTTCCATGTACCTTTCACTTCCTCCCTCTTTCTGCTTTCAGCTGCAGTGGATGTGAATTGAGGGGATGGCCAGAGGATGCCGAGAGGATACAGCGGATGTGTAATTGATGACAAAGGACGTAGAACGTTTGTTGCCCGCATGTGTCGCAGATTTACATTATATGCGGCGGAATGTTCATCCGCTCAAAAAGTTTTGCGTAGCTCAAAACTTTTTGAGCGGATAAAATAGCAGTAGATGGATGTTTGACAGATAGAGTGTACGAAACATGTACGCAGTGAGTACACAATGGATGCATCGCATTTTCAAACGGATGGCAAGTTTTTTGTTCATTTTACATCCTCTTTGCGTCCGTTGGTGCAGTGTGACATGGGCTTTAGTGGAGTAAGTGGCTGATGTCATGAGAAGACAGACGGAGGATCTTGGGGATCCAAGACCTATGCCAATATCCATACAGCTGGATGGTCCAACTGGACCTAAACCATCCCAAAGAGATGGTGAATGAGGAGAGCATGTCCTGGTGATCCCAGGGGCATAGCAAAGTCCCTGGTTGATCCAGGAGAAGTTCTTCAAACTGTCTGTGGCAGAAGCAGCCATTAAAGCCCATGTCACACTGGCCAACGGATGCAAAAAAGACACAGCACACGAGCAAAATGTTCCATCCGTTGTTATCCGCTCTTAAAAGGGGCAAAAATTTGCATAACCAGAGCGGATAACACGGACGTGGGGAGGATGCAGGGCGCATGCAAAGCGGATGAGGAACGGAAGCCCAGCAGATGGAAGCGGATGGGAGAAGATGGCGCAACCGCAGGGCTTCCGGGGGGCCTCAGCGAAGCGGACGTGGAATGGATACAGCGGATGCAGAACGGACACCGAACGGATGAAGCGGATGCACAGCGGATGCAGAGCGGATAAAGCGGATGCAGAGCGGAAGCCTAACGGATGCACAGCGGAAGGGGAATGGATGCTGAGTGTTAATTGCGCGTGCGGGGGGGAAGCATTACGTAAGCCCCCCGGATATAAAGGGAAGCAGCTCGCACGTGGCCAGCATTCCGAGGAAAGACCTGCTGCTGGACACTTTGAGTTCCTTGCCTGCCCTGCCTGCCTGCCTTCCTGCCAGGCTTTCTGCCTGCCTTCCTGCCAGCCTTCCTGCCAGCCTTGGTGCCTGACAGCTTCCCTGCCAGCCAGCAACCCCACAACCATGGGGAGGAAGTGAAAGCCTCAGCAACCTGCCGCCATCCCTGGCAAGAGGGACAGGGCCAACCTCCTGCCCCCTGTCCCTGACTCTGTTGGTGCTGGTGCTTCTGCTGAAGCTGCTCCTGGCGGTGGTGCTTCTTCTGGTGCTGGGGCTTCTGATGGTTCTTACTCTGTTGAAGCTGCTCCTGGTCCTGCTGGTCCTGCTCGACCTGCTCATGCTCCTGGACTTGCTCGTCCTGCTCGTGCTCCTGGTCTTGCTCATCCTGTTCGTCCTGCTCATGCTCCTGGTCCTGCTCGTGCTCCTGGACTTGCTGGCCCTGCTGGTGCTTACTCTACTGCTGCTGATCCTGGTCCTGCTGCTGCTGCTGATCCTGCTGCCGCTGCTGCTGCTGCTGCTGCTGCTGCTGATCCTGCTGCTGATGCTGCTGCTGCTGCTGCTGATGATGATGATGATTATGATTATGATCCTGCTGGTGAGGATGATGATGATGATGATGATGATTCTGCTGGTACTGCTGCTGCTGCTGGTGGTGTGGAGGAGCAGCCCCTACTACCTGGGAGCCCGTCTGATGAGGGCCCATCGGGTCCAGCCAAAGGGAAGAAGAGGCGTATGCAACAACAGGAGAGGAGGCAATACTATATGAGGAGGCGCACGAGGATGAGGTGCTGGAGTGGCTGAGAGAGAACGACTATCTGTGGCGGAAGGGACACCGGCTGCACAGGGACACCAAGCGGAAGCAGGCTGCTTGGAGAGAGAGGGCAGAGAGTATGGGTTACACTTCGGAGGTGCTCCTCGGCTGGTGGAAGCACATGCACACCTGGTACGGGAAGCTGCACCTGAAGAAATCTGGCCAGGCCACTGTGAAGCTGACAGAAAGAGAGACCTATGTCATGGCAGGTGAAGCTTCCTGGAGGGTGAGGTCCGCCACCGAGGAGCACCAGCAGCCCCTCTCACGACCCTCTCTCTCCGGCAGCCTGCTGAGAGCCAGTCCTCTTCCGGCCGAGAGTAAGTCCCTGTCTCCAGGCAGGTTTCTGTGGAGCGTGCCACGGCGGAGAACCCGCGGACAGGTATGGTAAGCATGGTGGAGTGCGTAGAGGACTCCCTGGTGTGGTGGGAGAAAGGAGACATCGAGTCCACCACACTCCTAGCTGCATCCACCACCCCCCAGCTCCGCCTCCGCAGAAAGGCAGAGAGCGGGACATCAGGAGGGGCAGAGCCACACTGTCCTGCTGGAGATCAGGGACACCATCCGCACCTGCATAGATCTCCTCTCTCAGCTGGTCCACACCGACTCCTCATCCTCCAACCGCAAGCCCGTCCTCACCGATGTCAACCAGACCCTCAAGGAAATGGTGGATCCACAGTACCAGCTGGTGAAGGACCGGATCACCAAGCTGCTTCACAACCCTCCAGACCCAGAGGAACCTGCTCCCACCCAGTCCAGGTCTGGTCCTCCACCCCAGGTGATGTCCCTCCCATTCCAAGGCTTCCCACAGCCCCTCACCTACCAGGGCTACGGCTACCAGGAGGTTCAGCAGCACAGGCAGCAGCCCTTCCCAATCCAGGCACAGAGTCATCGGGTGACACTGTTGCCACCTATTTCACTGATGCCACCGATGCCACCCACGACAATGATGCCACCGACGACAGCGATGCCACCCACGCTAGTCCTCACCCAGCTGCAGAGCAGACAGCCCCACTACACTACTCCTTCCTCCACCCCACAGCCAAGCCCGGCCTCAGTACATCTGTCATCAGTACTGGGGCTGACACCCCATGGCATGGAGGAAGGACCTCTCAGCATCACGGGGCTGAGCCAACTGTCCGAGAGCTTTCTCAACACACCGTCCCCTGTTGTCCTCTCGAGGCCAGGCACTCCAGCACCACCCACCACCACAGCACCTGGACCCTTCACCCCTGAGACTGGGCACACCTCCGAGTGACCAATAAGAGTGCCAGAGACCGGGTAGCTGGCTACCTGTGGACTTTATTTGGACACTTGACTTGGGTCATTTTTTTTTTTACAGCTTGTTGTTCAATAAAGTTTATCTTTGATTCACACACTTGCTTCATTTGTTTTTTTTTTAAAAGTCTTGGTGGAAACTTTTAGAATTGGCTTAAGCCTTTGCATGCTTGTGGGATGGGTTAAGATAGCAGTGGGGTGGGCAGGGATACCTGTGGAATGAGCAGGGATACCTTTGGGATGGCTAATAGCTGTGGGATAGATAAACCTCCAGTGCAAGTATCGTGGGACTGTGTGGTCTACCCTCCCAGGTGCCACACCTATGGCCCTTTTTTATCAATAACAATGTAGGCATTGATCCACACATTTGAACACAAACACAACTCTTTATTAAACACCCTGTTCATTGTAGGCCCACCCAACATACATGGCCCAATCTCATCTGTGTGATGAGACAGGCTGAAGGAAGCATCCATTAAGAATCTACCATCCTGTCTTGCCACTCCACCACTCCAGCTGGGGAGTTGCACCAGTGTTTCAGGAGGTTGCGCTGCTTCTTCCCTTCACGTGAGGCTCTGTTGTGGCCTTGCACATCCTGAGTGTCGATCAGGTTTCGCCTGTGCCTCCATTCCCCAGGCTCCATGTCCCCATTGCCTTGTTGATGGTCCACGAGCCTGTTCTGCAACACTGGGTAGCGGGTTCACATGAGATTGTGCAGGATGCAGCAAGCTTCCATGATCCTCCTCACAGTCTCTGGGCGATGCTGCATGGTGGTGAGAAGTACCTGGAACCTGTTGTCCGGGATGCCAAAGGCGTTCTCCACCACCCGCCTTGCCCTGGACAGCCTGTATTTGAAGATCCTCTCTTCATGGGTCAGGAGTCTGGAAGTGTATGGCTTCATGAGGTAGGTTCTGAGGGAGAAGGCATCATCCCCCACAATGAATTAGGGCACATCTTGCTTGTCATTGGGCAGGGGGTCTGGATCTGGGAAGCCCACAGTGAGGTTGCCTTCCAGCCCCTCCTTGAGGTGACTGTCGTTGTATACCTGGGCATCGGAAGATGAGCCGTTGCCTGAAACATCGATGTACATGAACTTGTAGTCAGCATCGACCATGGCGAAGAGGACGATGCTGAAGAAGCTCTTGTAGTTGAAATAAGTGGACCCCGACTTGGCTGGAGCTTTGCAGGCCACGTGCTTGCCATCAATGGCTCCAACGGTGTGTGGGAAGTTCCACCTCTGATACCACTGCTCTGCAACTTTCTTCCATCCTTCTTCAGTGGAGGGGCACTTGAGGAACTCCTCCTTGTATTCTTTGATGATGGCCTGCACCACTTCTCTGACCACAATTCTGATGGTGTTGTGTGGCACCCTCCAGCTGAACTGCATGCTTTTGTAGGTGTCCCTGAGGCCAGGTGGCACAGAGTGAGTGCCACCTTGAGCCCAGGTTCCAGGCTGGGCCAGAAGTTGGTGTTTGCCTTGGTCAACCTGGGTGTCAGGCGCTGCACAACTTCGTCAAACATGGCTGGAGGCATCCTCATGAAGTTCTGGAATGCACGAGTGTCTTTGTTCCTGAGCTCCACCATCATCTTGTTGTACAGTCCGTACTCTGCTCTTCTCCCGATCCATTTTCGGACCCGGACGCTTCTTGGCCGCCTCTTTTTCTTCCCGTAGTAGAGTTCACAGAGCCTTTTGATGGCTTCGTACTGTTGCAGAAGGATGGTGGCTGCCAAAAGGACTGTGGTATGATCCATAGTGGACATGACTGGATGTTGTGGAAGAGGAAGAGTCAGATGAAGGCTGCAGAGGTCTGCACAGGTGGGCTGCTGGTCTGAAAGTGAGATGCAGATGAGTTGCTCCCCCTTTTTTATAGGCAGTATAGGTGTCCCTTTGCATCCTCTAGGCATCCTCTAGGCACCCTCTAGACATCCTTAATATCCGAGATAAGTCCCCTCTGTGAACATTTTTCCCGCTTTAAATGCTTTGTTTCCGTGCTGCATCCATTCTGCATCCGTTCTGCATCTGTTCCGTGTCCGTTCCACTTCCTCCCTGCGTCCGGGCAGATGCGAGTTGCGCAGATGCACAGCGGACGCCAAGCGGATATAGCGGATGCGTAACAGATGCGTAATGGATGCATAGCAGATGCAGAATGGACGAACTGGATACATTTTCCGCGCAAAAGTTTTGGGCAGCCCAAAACTTTCGGAGCGGATGAAACGTCAATAAACGAATGCTGGACGGATAGAGAGGAAGCAAAACGGAGGCAGTGAGTACGTCGTGTTTTTGTATGGATGGCAAGGTTTTTTGTCCATTTTACATCCTCTTTGCATCCGTTATTTCAGTGTGACATGGGCTTAAAGCTGCTGAAAGTTGGGACAGCTCAGGAAAGGAAGAAAGTGTGTCGGCTCTGGGTGAGATTCAACTAATTTGCTTTTGGGACTGAGAACACCTAAAAGGGGAAAGAAAAGTATTGAAGATAAAAAATAAGCCTGATGCAGCGGTGAAAATAAGCCTGATGTCAAAATGATTTGGTTTTTTTTTTAAAAAAAACTATTATTTAATATAGAAAAGGATTTTTCTTTCATTCTACTCGACTGGAATTTTTTTTATGTTAATAAGAATTGAATTAAATTTTACACTGGTTTTAAAAAGGTAGCTTTATTATTATTATTATTTTTGTTAGTTTCCTTTGTTTTCTCTGAAAAAATACTCTAAATTATCTTTTTCCTGTTTTGGTTACATTGTAACCAAACACTGCCACCGAGAGGCATTTTATTTTATTTTATTTTATTTTATTTATTTTGTTATTTTATTTTATTTTATTTTATTATTTTATTGAATAAAGAAAGGATTTTTGTGGGAACTTTCCAGCTAGATTATATTTAGAGAAGAGCACTGAAGAAATGTTTATGCAGGTGTTCCACTTGTAAAATAATCTTAATGGCTAGAGACTGGAGCTGAGAGGAAAAAGCTTATGGTGACCTGACCTTGAATTTACTTTGCTGAAACTTGTTTATAATTTGATAGAGAGCGTTGGACATTGCACAGTGGCAGGGGTTTGCTTTGTGACAGAACTTTCAAACGATAAAGCCTTTGCTGTTTTTCTTTCTTTTTTCTTTTTTCTGACAGCTACACTTGGCTTGACTCTTCTGGTTTGCTTGGTTTTATTTTTAACTAAGCCTCGACTTCATTATTGGATTTTTTTTCTTCACCTTTTTTTTTTTTGGGGGGGGGGTTATATCTTGGCCTTTTTTCTTTTCTTTTTTCCTTTTCCATTCCTATATTTTCAAAATACTACTGTTGGATTAACTTTGGATTAATTTTGTATTTCTTTTCTGATGTTTTGGGCGTCTCTATGGATTTAATTCCTCCAGAGAATTTTTATCTTTATTTTTAATTTTTATTCTTATTTTTTCATACATCTCCTTTTCTAATTTGGATTAAGGTAAAGAAGAACCTGAGAATGTTGATTAGAGCTACATTTAATCTAAAAATGAAGAAGACAACTGCCACAGGCTTATCGATACCCACCTCCTCCCCCCCAATAACTGGACAGCAATCAATAAACAAGATCTTGCAACAGGAAAAGGAAAAAGAGAAGGAAAAAGAGAAGGAGGTCACACTGCAAATGATAATGCAAGCAATACAAAAAATAACAGACAGAACAGGGAAAACAGATGAGAAAGTAGAGAACATACAACAAATGATGATGAAATATGAAGAAAGATTTCAAAAAAAATAGAAGAAAAAGGTGACCAGAGAGATAAGAAAATTCATGCAATTGGTAGATTGACTGTTGTCGAACATGAGAGAGAAAGAAGTGGAATGCTGGGCTGGGAGTTGGAAAATGAGAAAAAAAAATTCAGAAAAGACAAATACAACAGAGGTTAGAGAAGGATTACAAGAAACTTGAAAACGACTTACAAAAATATCCCAAAAAAGGATATCAAAAATCAAATGGACATAATTAAACATAAAATGGGGTTGATGGAAAAAGAAGAGCTAGCCCAAAAAATTAGAAATGTTAAACAGAACTTCTTTGAAAATGCAAATAAGCCAGGCGGGTGGTTGGCATATAAGTTGAAAAAAGAAAGAGAAATGAAAAAGATATTGCAATTAATAGATGATCAAGGAAGGGCATGTAATGGGAATGATGAAAAGAAAAAGATAACACAAAAATACTATGAAAAACTATACAACCAAGAGAATATTGATGAAGAAAAAGTGAAGCAATATCTGCAAAGAGAGAAATTATCTCAGATTTCTGAGTAGAATGAAACAATGTTAGAAGGAAAAATAACAATGATGGAACTAACTGAGGTGTTAAAGAGACAAAATACTGGAAGGACCAGATGGGCTGCCAGCAGAATTTTATAAAACTCTACAGGAATCTTTAAGTATTCTAATACTTGAAGTGATGAATGAAGTAATCATGGACAGAGGCGTACATTATTCTTCTATCAAAAGAGGAAACTGATCTGCAACAAATTAAAAATTATAGTCCTATCTCCCTGCTGAACTCAGACTATAAAATTTTTGCCTCAATAATGACAGAAAGACTAAAGAGACATTTGAACAATTTTATACATGCTGATCAAAATGGATTTCTGCCAAAGAGGCAAACTGAGGACAATATGAGAATAATTTTGAATACCTTGGAATATTATGAAACACATTCTGAGAAACAGGTGGCCTTGGTATTTTTAGATGCACAAAAAGCTTTTGACAATGTAAATTGGCAGTTTATGATATAACAAATGGAACAAATGGGATTTGGTGGTAAATTTGTTGAAGCTATAAAGGCAATATATCATAAGTAATCAGCCAAAGTAATCATAAATGGAGACTTAACAGATAATATTAATATTAGAAAAGGCAAGGATGTCCACTGTCACCTTTGCTTGTTTGTTTTGACCATTGAAGTATTAAATAGAAACATCAGAGATAATAGTGAAATAAAAGGAATGAAAATAAAAAAAGAGGAATATAAGCTACAAGCATTTGCTGATGATCTGGTTTTCATATTAGAGAAGCCACTAAAAACAGCACCTAAACTAACAGAGAAGATTGAAGAAGATGGACAAGTAGCAGGATTGAAAATAAATAAAGATAAAATTACGATCTTAGTTAAAAATATGGTGGAAAAACAAAAGAAGGAATTGATGGAGAGATTGTTATCCAGATCACAAACAAAGTTAAATACTTAGGAATACATTTGACAGCAAGATGCGGAATACTCAAAGAAGATAACTATCATAAACTCAACAGATTGTGACAGATTTGAAACAATGGGAAAATCTACAGCTATCTCTAATAAGGGAGAATATCTACAATTAAGATGAATATATTCCCAAAGGTTTTAGATTTGTTTCAGACAATTCCAATTAAACTAGGGAAAGAATACTTTGAAGATTTAAATAAAATAATATTGAAGTATATATAGCAGGGGGAAAAGGCAAGAATCAAATTAAAATTGTTACAAAACGCTAGATCAAGAGGAGGTTTGGTTTACCCAAGCTTTTGGTTTACCCAATATTACCAGGCGGCAACACTGATGTGGGTAAAAGAATGGATTGTTTTAAGGAATACTAGATTTTAACATTAGAAGGTCATGATTTATTATTGGGATGGCATGCCTTTTTATGGTATAAGGAAAGTAAAACACATCGGTATTTTAGGAGACATTATATTTGTGCTGCTTTATTATTAATATGGGAGAAAACAAGGAAACAACATTACATGAAAATACCAGTCTGGTTGTCAACTGTAAAGGCATTTGCATGTCCAATTGCTTATAGAATGGAACAAACATTAAGATATAATGAAATACTTAAATGAAGAGAGTGAACTAAAATCTAAGCAAGAATTAGAGGAACAAGGAATAAAGATGAATTGGAATTCATATGTGCAAATACATTCTAGATATGATAAAGATTACAGGATAGAAGGATTTTATAATGAATTAACTGAATTAGATGGAATTTTGACAGGTGATGAGGGGATTAAAAAATTATATGGATATTGACTTGGAGTAAAATTAGAAGAACTCCTTAACGAAACAATGATTGCCTGGGGGAACAATATGGGATAGACTTAGAAAGATGGCAGAAATTATGGTCTCAAAATTATAAAATAGCAATGTCAACAGCATATAAAGAGAATTTGTATAAGATGTTTTACAGGTGGCATCTACCCCCAGTAAGAATAGCAAGAGTGTTTAAGAATAAATCGGAGAAATGTTGGAAGTGTCATCAGATACCTGGATCATATTATCACATGTGGTGGATGTGCATGGAAGCCAAGTGGGATGACCCAGGGTGGGATACAAAATAAACACAGTCACAAAAAACAGGTGAAGCCCCTTTTATTCCTTCACTTTGCTTCCAAGCTCCAAATATCCTTGATGGAAGAAAAAAAAATCCCACACAAGCAGTTACAAGAAGGAGGGAAAAAAATAACACAAACCAGGCAAGATAAGCACTGGAGGACGTTCATGGACAACAAAATACACAATGGGAAGGACGCCAAACTTAGAGAACCATAAACTAGAGATATTTCTATGCTTTGTTTCCAGCACTCATCTGTACGCATGTCCATCCTCTTATTCAGTTGTCACAGCTGCAGCCCATGAAGAGGATCAAGGCCCTCTCCTCCTGAGTAGACCACATCTCTTCATTATCCTCTCCTCCCTGTGTGCCCTAGGATGGAGAGGGGATGGGCCTGGGTCCTCCTCTGACTGCCCAGTCAGCCACTGCCCTTCCCCAGCTTCCTCCACAACCTCCAGAGCCACATTTCCACTCCCTGTCGACTGTTCCTCCTCTCCCTCAGAGTCAGTCTCCATCAGGGACATGACACCAAGAGATACTGGACTAAAATTCAATGGCTGGAAAAAATGACAAAACAGCATATAGACTTGAAACCAGATATTTTTTAATTGGATATCTTGTCTGAAGGATACAGTAAAGAATTGACATATTTGATTATAAACTTTTTGACAGCAGGTAGAATTGTATTTGCCAAAAATTGGAAAAGTGAAAAAATTTCAATCGAAGAGGAGGTGATTAAGAAAATAATGGAATGTGCAGAAATGAGTAAATTGACATTAGCAATTAGAGAGCAAGTAGACAGAGTATTATAAAAATTGGGATTTATTATATCAATGGTTAAATAAGAAAATAGGGAAATAAAATATAATAAATATAATAATAGAGTAAAGATAAGAAAATGTAATATGTTATAACTGCTTAAAATGAAATGAATGATATTATGAATCGAGACGTAAAAAAATTGAGATTTGTTCAAAAAGGATGATATAATTTATAGTTAAAGTCTAATAAGGTGTTAATAATAATATAATATGCATATTTATATAATATGAATTTTAATAATGTATTTAGAAGGGAAAGATTGTTGATATTGTGCACAGGAAGATATGTACCAACTGACACACTGTACAATGGAAAGATGGTTTTATGTTTTGTGTTTATGTTTGTTGTTAAAAAATAAAAAATTGAAAAAAAACATTTGCTTCCTCAAAGATGATCTAGTCTGTGTAGAAAACAAACTTTATGTCCCTGCTAGCCAGAGACTCAACCTCATGAAACGATGCCTTGACTCAAAAATAGCTGGATACTTTGGATTTGTAAAAACCCTGCATCTCATCAAAAGACATTTCTGGTGGCCATCTCTTAAAAAAGACATTGAAAGCTATGTTGCTAGTTGCCCGATCTGCACTGCTGCAAAAAGAAGACAAGAGAAATCCCCTGGACTTTTACAAACAGTGGCAGAACCTTCAGCACCCCTGGCAAGATATCTCTATGGACTTTATAGTGGAGCTCCCTGGAAGTGCAGGAAACACTGTTATTTGGGTTGTAATGGACCTTTTTTTCAAAACAGGTTCATTTTGTATCCTGCCAAATGATCCCAACAGCCAAGAAGACATTAGCAAAGATGTTTTAATCCACATTTATCACCTCCATTGAGGTCCCCAATGAATTATCTCAGATAGGGGTGTACAATTCACTTCCACATTTTGGTGGACATTTTTAAAACTATTAGGCTTCACCCAGGGGTTGAGCTCATTTATTCACCCCGGACCAATGATAGTATAGAGACAACTAAGCATATTAGAACAATATTTAAGATGTTTTATTAATTACCAACAGGACAATTGGACTGATCTTCTATCTTTTGCAGAGGTAGCATACAGTAACCCAGTTCACAGTACTACAGGGTTCACCCCATTCCAGGTAGCCACAGGATAAGAATTCCCATGCCAGAGTTACCTACCAAGGAACCAGAAATTCTCTCCCTTAAGTAGTGGAAAAACAATTTACTTGGCCAATAATCAGACTAGCCTTACAAGAGGCTAGAGCAGCTTTTAAAGCTGAAGCTGACAAAAAATGCTGTGAACCGAAACCATTCAAAGTTGGGAATTGCGTATATTTATCTACAAAGTTCCTAAAGTCATTACAACCATCTAAGAAACTGGAACCTAAATTCATTGGCCCATTTCCCATCTTCAGAATCATCAACCCTATTACTGTAGAACTTATACTCCCCAAGACATTTAGACAGGTTCATCCAGTATTTCACTGCAACCTACTAAAACCAGAAATCACTTCAAAACTTAGAGCCCCCCCCCCACTTCCCACACCTCCAACTCCCATTATGGTATATGGGGAACAACATACTGAAATTAAAGATATCCTTGACTCACATAGTCACCATGGATCCACACAATATTTAGTAGCTTGGAAACACCTCCCCTCCCCACAAAATGGGTAACCAAACAACATGTAAAGCCCCCACATTACTGTGGAAGTTCCACCTGAAATACTCTCACAAACCATCCTAAATTGTAAATGTAACACATATTTTATGTCTTCCAGGTGGATTTCTCTCTCTCTCTCTCTTTTTTTTTTTTTTTTTTTTTGAGGAAGGCAATATGTCAGATCCATGTATCTGCTATTCTTCAATGGAAGAAGAAGGGGGGGGGGTTTGATACAAGTAATCCTTTTTGATGTAACCTGAATATCCTAATTCTTGTTCTGAATTTGTATAACCTGTATATGATTTACAACTGGGAACTGGAGCCTGAATGCCTGGAAACTTGTTACCTCTTGGAGAGACAGCAAGAAGAGAAAGAGCCATAAAAATTCCAACTCCAAAAGAAACTTCCTGAGAATTTCTTCTCAACTACGTCCCCAGAAAAAGGAGGGGGGAATTAACATGTTGTTTCTTTGTATTGATGAAATCCACACTAGACTAAGGGGAGGGGTTCTAACTTCCTTTATCTAATCTACATGCCTGGTGAGATAACAGATAATCAGAGTTGGAAGGGGCCTTATAAGTCATATAGTCCAACCCCCCTCCCAAGTGGGAGATTCCACATCATTTATGACAAATGGCAATCCAATCTCTTCTTGAAGGTTTCAAGAAGAGATGGTGCTCCCACAACTTCGGAGGGCAAGCTGTTCCATTGGTTGATTGTTCTCACTCTCAGAAAGTTTCTCCTTATTTCCTGGTTAAATCTCTCCTTGTTCAGTTTCCATTCATTATTCCTTGTCTGGCCTACAGGTGCTTTAGAAAATAGATTGACCTCTTACTCTCTGTGGCAGCCCCTCAAATATTGGAAGAATGTCATGTCTCCCCTGGTCCTTCTCTTCACCAAGCCTAGTTCCTGTAACCTAGTTCCTGTAACGTTCTTCATATGCCTTTGTCTCCAGTCCCCTAATCATCCTGGTTGCTCTTCTCTGTACTTTTTCTAGAGTCTCAACATCTTGTGTGGTGACCAAAACTGGATGCAGTACTCTAGGTGTGGTCTTACTAAGGCTTTATAGAGTGGTATTAGTACCATTGATTGTATCCCTCTATTAATACAATTTAGGATTGCATTTGCTTTTTTGGCTGCTGCTTTATCCTGCTGGCTCATATTTAAGTGGTTGTCCACTAAGACTCCAAGATCCCTCTCAGTTACTGCTACTGAGCCTGGTTTCACCCAGTCTATTTGTGTACTTTTGGTTTTTCTTGCCTAAGTGTAGGACTTTACTTTTCTCTACATTGAATTTCATTTTGTTAGATATGGCCCAGTGTTCTAGTCTGTCAAGATCCATCTGGATCTTGAGCCAATCTTCTTGGGTGTTAGCTGTTTCTGCCAGCTTATTATCATCTGCAAATTTGGTAAGTTCCCCTTTTATTCCCTCATCTAAGTCGTTAATGAAGATATTGAAGAGTACTGGGCTTAAGACGGAACCTTGTGGCACCCCATTGCTTACTTTCCTCCAGGTAGACTTAGACCCATTAAGGACTACTCATTGAGTATGGTTTGTCAGCCAGTTGCGAGTCCATCTCGTGGTGGTGCTATCTATTCCACTTTTTTCTAGCTTACTAAGAAGTAGCTTGTGGCCCACTTTGTTGAATGTCTTGCTGAAATCTAAATATATTATGTCCACAGTATTGTGCTGGTCTACTAATTTAGTCACCGTGTTGAAGAATGAAATAAGATTGGTTTGGCATGATCTGTTCTGAACAAACCTGTGCTGACTGCAAGTTATTACTTTACTTGATTCTAGTTGTTGTCAGATCTGTTTTTTAATTATCTTTTCCAGTATCTTCCCAGGTATTAATATTAGGCTGATTGTTCTGTAGTTTCCTGGGTCTGTTTTTCCCCCCTTTTTTTGAAGATGAGAACCACATCAGCTCTCTTCCAGTCTTCTGGTAGTTCCCCAGTGCTTCAGGATGTTTGAAAGATATGGTGCAGTGGTTTTGAGATGACCTCTGCCAGCTCCTTTAAAACTCTGGGATGTAATCCAATGGGCCCCAGTGATTTGTGTTCATTAAGATCAGACAGGTGTTCTCTTCCTACTTTTTTTTTGCTTATTTTAATTTTTATTTCTGGACTGTTTTTTACAGTTATGTTTTTGATGGGTTGAGTTACAGTTTCTTTTTGCGTGAAGATGGATGCAAAGAATGAATTAAGCAGTTCTGCTTCCTCTCTGTTGCCTGTTACTTCCTTGTTGTCTTCTCTCTTTAGTGGACCGACTGTTTCCTTGATTTTTTTCTTGTTATTTATATGTTGGAAGAAACTTTTTTTATTATCTTTGACTTTTGTTGCAAGTCTTTGTTCATTCTGAGTCTTTGCTATCCTGACTTCGTGTTTGCAGATTCTGGCTACCTGCTGATATTCTGCCTTAAGCCCATGTCACACTGGCTAACGGATTCAAACCAGACACAACGGACGAGCAAAATGTTCCATCCGTTGTTATCCATTCTCAAAAGGGACAAAAATTTGCATAACCGGAGCGGATAACACGGACGCGGGGAGGACGCAGGGCGGATGGAAAGCGGATGCGGAATGGAAGCACAGCGGATGGAAGCGGATGGGAGCGGATGGGAGCAAATGGTGCAACCGCAGGGCTTCCGGGGGGCCTCAGCAAAGCAGACGTGGAATGGATACAGCGGATGCAGAGCGGACACCGAACGGATGAAGCGGATGCACAGTGGATGCACAGAGGATAAAGTGGATGCACAGCGGAAGCGGAATGGATGCCGAGTGTTAATTGCGCATGCGGGGGGGAAGTATTATGTAAGCCCCCCGGATATAAAGGGAAGCAGCTCACACGTGGCCAGCATTCCGAGGAAAGACCTGCTGCTGGACACTTCGAGTTCCTTGCCTGCCCTGCCAGCCTGCCTTCCAGCCAGCCTTGGTGCCTGCCTTTCCTGTCAGCCTTCCTGCCAGCCTTCCTGCCAGCCTTGGTGCCTGCCAGCCTCCCTGCCAGCCAGCAACCCCACAACCATGGGGAGGAAGTGAAAGTCTCAGCAAGCTGCCGCCATCCCTGGCAAGAGGACAGGGCCAACCTCCCGCCCCCTGCCCCTGACTCTGCTGGTGCTGGTGCTTCTGCTGAAGCTGCTCCTGGTGGTGGTGCTTCTGCTGGTGCTGGGGCTTCTGCTGGTGCTTACTCTGTTGAAGCTGCTCCTGGTCCTGCTGGTCCTGCTCGACCTGCTCGTGCTCCTGGACTTGCTTGTCCTGCTCGTGCTCCTGGTCTTGCTCGTCCTGCTCGTGCTCCTGGTCCTGCTCATGCTCCTGGACTTGATGGCCCTGCTGGTGCTTACTCTACTGCTGCTGATCCTGGTCCTGCTGTTCCTGATGATGATGATGATGATGATGATGATGATGCTGATTATGATCCTGCTGGTGAGGATGATGAATGCTGATTATGATCCTGCTGGTGAGGATGACGATGATGATGATGATGATGATGATGATGATGATGATGATGATGATTCTGCTGGTGGTGCTGCTGCTGCTGGTGGTGTGGAAGAGCAGCCCCTACTAACTGGGAGCCCCTCTGATGAGGGCCCATCTGGTCCTGCCAAAGGGAGGAAGAGGCGTATGCGACAACGGGAGAGGAGGCAATACTCCATTGCAGAGGCGCATGAGGATGAGGTGCTAGAGTGGCTGAGAGAGAACGACTATCTGTGGCGGAAGGGACACCGGCTGTACAGGGACACCAAGCAGAAGCAGGCTGCTTGGAGAGAGAGGGTGGAGAGTATGGGTTTCACTTCGGAGGTGCTCCTCGGCTGGTGGAAGCACATGCACACCTGGTACGGGAAGCTTCACCTGAAGAAATCTGGCCAGGCCACTGTGAAGCTGACAGACAGAGAGACCTATGTCATGGCCAGGTGAAGCTTCCTGGAGGGTGAGGTCCGTCACTGAGGAGCACCAGCAGCCCCTCTCACGACCCTCTCTCTCCGGCAGCCTGCTGCCACCCAGTCCTCTTCTAGCCGAGAGTCAGTCCCTGTCTCCAGGAAGGTTTCTGTGGAGCGTGCCATGGCGGAGAACCCGCGGACAGGTGTGGTAAGCGTGGTGGAGTGCGTAGAGGACTCCCTGGTGTGGTGGGAGAAAGGAGACATTGAGTCCACCACACTCCTAGCCGCATCCACCACCCCCAGCTCCGCCTCCGCAGAAAGGCAGAGAGCCGGACAGCTGGAGGGGCAGAGCCACAATGTCCTCCTGGAGATCAGGGACACCATCCGCACCAGCATAGATCTCCTCTCTCAGCTGGCCCACACCGACTCCTCATCCTCCAACCGCAAGCCCGTCCTCACCTATGTCAACCAGACCCTCAAGGAAATGGCGGATCCACAGTACCAGCTGGTGAAGGACTGGATCACCAAGCTGCTTCACAACCCTCCAGACCCAGAGGAACCTGCTCCCACCCAGTCCAGGCCTGCTCCTCCACCCCAGGTGATGTCCCTCCCATTCCAAGGCTTCCCACAGGCCCTCACCTACCCGGGATACGGCTACCAGGAGATTCAGCAGCACAGGCAGCAGCCCTTCCCAGTACAGGCACAGAGTCATCGGGCGACACCATTGCCACCTGTTTCACTGATACCACCTATGCCACCCACACCAATGATGCCACCGATGATAGCGATGCCAGCCACGACAATGATGCCACCGACGACAGCGATGCCACCTACGCCAGTCCTCACCCAGCTGCAGAGTAGACAGCCCCACTACACTACTCCTTCCTCCACCCCACAGCCAAGCCCGGCCTCAGTACATCTGTCATCAGTACTGGGGCTGACACCCCATGGCATGGAAGAAGGACCTCTCAGCATCACGGGGCTGAGCCAGCTATCCGAGAGCTTTCTCAACACACCGTCCCCTGTTGTCCTCTCGAGGCCAGGCACTCCAGCACCACCCACCACCACAGCACCTGGACCCTTCACCCCTGAGACTGGGCACACCTCCGAGTGACCAAGAAGAGTGCCAGAGACCAGGTAGCTGGCTACCTGTGGACCTTATTTGGACACTTGACTTGGGTCATTTTTTTTTACAGCTTGTTGTTCAATAAAATTTATCTTTGATTCACACACTTGCTTCATTTGTTTGTTTTTTTTAAAGTCTTGGTGGAAACTTTTAGAATTGTCTTAAGCCTTTGCATGCTTGTGGGATGGGTTAAGATAGCAGTGGGGTGGGCAGGGATACCTGTGGAATGAGCAGGGATAACTTTGGGATGGCTAATATCTGTGGGATAGATAAACCTCCAGTGCAAGCATAGTGGGACTGTATGGTCCACCCTCGCAGGTGCCACACCTATGGCCCTTTTTTATCAATAACAATGTAAGCATTGATCCACACATGTCAACACAAACACAACTTTTTATTAAATGCCCTGTTCATTGTAGGCCCACCCAACATACATGGCACAATCTCATCCGTGTGATGAGACAGGCTGAAGGAAGCATCCATTAAGCATCTACCATCCTGTCTTGCACTCCACTGCTCCAGCTGGGAAGTTGCACCAGTGTTTCAGGAGGTTGCGCTGCTTCTTCCCTTCATGTGAGGCTCTGTTGGGGCCTTGCACATCCTCAGTGTCTATCAGGTTTTGCCCTTGCCTCCATTCCCCAGGCTCCATGTCCCCATTGCCTTGTTGGAGGTCCACGAGCCTGTTCTGCAAGTCTGGGTAGCGGGTGCGCATGAGATTGTGCAGCATGCAGCAAGCTTCCACGATCCTCCTCACGGTCTCTGGGCAATGCTGCATAGTGGTGAGAAGTACCTGGAACCTGTTCGCCAGGATGCCAAAGGCGTTCTCCACCACCCGCCTTGCCCTGGACAGCCTGTAGTTGAAGATCCTCTCTTCACGGGTGAGGAGTCTGGAAGTGTATGGCTTCATGAGGTAGGTTCTGAGGGAGAAGGCGTCATCCCCCATGATGAAGTAGGGCACATCTTGCGTGTCGTTGGGCAGGGGGTCTGGATCTGGGAAGCCCACAGTGAGGTTGCCTTCCAGCCCCTCCTTGAGGTGACTGGCATTGTATACCTGGGTATCTGAAGATGAGCCGTAGCCTGAAGCATCGATGTACATGAACTTGTAGTCAGCATCGACCATGGCGAAGAGGACGATGCTGAAGAAGCCCTTGTAGTTGAAATAAGTGGACCCCGACTTGGCTGGAGCTTTGCAGGCCAGGTGCTTGCCATCGATGGCTCCAATGGTGTGTGGGAAGTTCCACCTCTGATACTACTGCTCTGCAACTTTCTTCCATCCTTCTTCAGTGGAGGGGCACTGGAGGAGCTCCTCCTTGTATTCTTCGATGATGGCCTGCAACACTTCTCTGACCACAATGCTGATGGTGTTTTGTGGCACCCTCCAGCTGTACTGCATGCTTTTGTAGATGTCCCTGAGGCCAGGTGGCGCAGAGTGAGTGCCACCTTGAGCCCAGGTTCCAGGCTGGGCCGGAAGTTGGTGTTTGCCTTGGTCAACCTGGGTGTCAGGTGCTGCACAACTTCGTCAAACATGGCTGGAGGCATCCTCATGAAGTTCTGGAATGCCCAAGTGGCTTCGTTCCTGAGCTCCACCATCAGCTTGTTGCACAGTCCGTCCTCTGCTCTTCTCCCAATCCATTTTCGGATCCAGATGCTTCTTGGCCACCTCTTTTTCTTCCCATAGTAGAGTTCACAGAGCCTGTAGATGGCTTCGTACTGTTGCAGAAGGATGGTGGCTGCCAAAAGGACTGTGGTACGATCCACGGTGGACATGACTGGACGCTGTGGAAGAGGAAGAGTCAGATGAAGGCTGCAGAGGTCTGCACAGGTGGGCTGCTGGTCTGAAAGTGAGATGCAGACGAGTTGCTCCCCCTTTTTATAGGCAGTATAGGTGTCCCTTTGCATCCTCTAGGCATCCTCTAGACATCCTTAATATCCGAGATAGATCCCCTCTGCGAATGTTTTTTCCACTTTAAACGCTTTGTTTCCGTGCTGCATCCATTCTGCATCCGTTCCGCGTCCGTTCCGCTTCCTCCCTGCGTCCGGTCAGATGCGAGTTGCGCAGATGTGCAGCGGACACCAAGCGGATATAGCGGACGCATAACGGATGCATAGCGGATGCATAGCGGATGCGTAGCGGATGCGTAGCGGATGCAGAATGGACAAACTGGATACATTTTCCGTGCAAAAGTTTTAGGCAGCCCAAAACCTTTGGAGCAGATGAAACATCAATAAACGGATGCTGGATGGATAGAGAGGAAGCAAAATGGAGGTAGTGAGTACAGAACGGATACATCGCGTTAACCAACGGATGGCAAGCTTTTTTGTCCGTTTTACATTCTCTTTGCATCCGTTGGTTCAGTGTGACATGGGCTTTAGTTGTACATCCTTCTTTCCATTTTTTGTACTTGTCCTTTTTTCTTTCAATTTGCCAGAGAGATCTTTGTGCAGCCATGCTGGTTTCCTCCTGGATTTCTTGCTTTTCTTTCTCAGTGGTATTGTAATGGTCTGGGCTTCTATGATCGTACTTTTCAGAGTTTCCCAGGATTCTTGAGTTGTTTTCCCCTTTAGGATTTTCATCCATGGAATCTTACCCAAGTTCTGAATTTATTGAAATCAGCTCTTTTAAAATCCAAGAGTCTGGTGTCATTATGTTCTATTGCTTGTGTTTGCGTTGTGTTGAAATCTAGTATGACATGGTCACTCTCACCCAAGGTTCCTGCAGTTTCAACTCCCTCTATCACTTCTTCTCTGTTTGTAAGAATTAAGCCCAGTATGGCTGTCCCTCTATCTCCATCATCTACATTTTGGAAACCAAAGTTGTTAGCTAGGTTGGTTAGGAACTTATTTAATTTCTCACTAGATGCAGAATTAGTTTTCCAGTTGATATCAGGATATCAGACCCTGCTTTGAATTTGACTTGCTATCTTCCTTTTCAATTAAGAATTCCTTTTCAAATACCCAGTTTTCAAAAGTTCATTCTTATCATCTTAAGGGGACAGAGTCTGGTCCTTACACTATCCATGGTTCTGTATCCTGCTTGTATTTGTGTTGCTTTCATCAGCCTTCTCCAATGAGAGACATGCTTTGACTTATCTGGCAATTCTGTTTTGTCTTATATTCTTTTCCTTTTCTTCCATATCAAATTAGCATACTAAACATTATTCCCTTTCTTATAGCAACAATCCTATGGCTGACAGTGATTTCCCCAGTATAACCCAGTCAACTACAGTGAATGATCATGAACTTGAACATTGATCAAACAAGTCCTCATCCAACATTTTAACTATTATATGAAAGATCTGCACTACAGCCAGCAAAGTGTGTTGCCAATGGTATAGTAGTCACAGTTTGTTTGTTTGTTTGTTTATTTATTTGTCAAAAGCTTACAATATAACAGAAACAAGAATGAACATAAGTTTAAATACAAGAAATAGGAATTAATAATTGGGGACAATAGGACAGGGATGGTAGGCATAATTGTGCTCCTATGCATGTCCCTTACAGACCTCTTAGGAATGGGGTAAGGTCAATAGAGGTTTGAGGGTAAAGGAGTGGGGGTTTGAGCAGGTGACAACAGAATCAGGTAGTGAGTTCCAGACATTGACCACTCTGTTGCTGAAATCGTACTTCCTGCAATCAAGTTTGGAGTGGTTTACATTTAGCTGAAATCTGTTGTGTGCTCTTGTGTTGTTGTTAAAGCTGAAATATTCATTAACTGATAAGACATTGTAACATATGATTTTATGTACTATGCTTAAGTCCAATCTTAGTCAGCATAGTTCAAGGTTGTCTAAGCCTAGAATCTTAAGTCTGGTGCTGTAGGGTATTCTGTTGTGAACAGAGGAATGTAGTACTCTTCTGGTAAAATACTTCTGGACTCGCTCAATTGTATTTATGTCTGATATATAGTGTGGATTCCAGACAGCAGAGCTGAATTCAAGTATTAGTCTAGCAAAGGTTTTGAATGCCCTAGTTTGCAAATCAGTATTACCAGAGGAGAAGCTTCATAAAATTAAATTTACAACTCTTAAAGCCTTTTTGGCAATACTGTTGCCATACTAGAGCTTTGGTGCTTAGATCATTCCATATGAGAACTCCAAGGTCCTTGACAAAGTGAGGGTCATCAACAAAGTCATATCCGACTAGCTTGTATTTGATTTTTTTTTTTTACCAATGTGTAGGACAGAGCATTTGTTGGTAGAGATTTGGAGTTGCCAACTGTTAGACCATTCAGACACATAATCAAGGTCTTTTTGAAGGACAGTGGCATTAACAGTGATGTTGAATAGTTTTACATCATCAGTGAAGAGGATTCAGTTGCTAATAAGGTGATCACAAAGGTCATTTATATAGAGTGTAAAGATGTGGGTCCTAGAACACTCCCTTGTGGGACATCGCTGATAACTTGTGCAGGGTTTTATAGGACATTTCCTATTTTTACTATTTGTTGCTTGTTTGACAGGAAGGCAGTAATCCACTTGTGAAGGGATCCGGAAATTAAGTAAGAATTCAATTTTAATAGTAGTTTATCATGTACCACTGAGTCAAATGCTTTAAAGAAGTCAATGTAAATTACTTCTATTGCTTTACCCTCGTCCAGAATACCCAATCCATAAGTTTTTGCATTGTAGAATTTGCAAATTGCAGGACAATTTTTTTCTGAAATCAAATTGTTTGTTGGAGAGTAAGTTCTTTGACTCTAGGTGGAAGGTAATGCATTGATTAATAATTGATTCCATAACTTTGCATGTGATAAAACACAATGAGATTGGTCTGTAGTTTTTAACCAAGCAGGGGTCACCTTTTTTGAAAATAGGGATGACCATTGCTAAAGGTTTAGTAAGGAGCTGGTTCTGAATGATAACTCATATATTATGCTTAGTGGTTCTGCTATGGTAGTGGAGAGATTTTATAAGAAAAATGCACATAAGCTACCAGGGCCAATAGATAAGGATGGTTTAAGATGGCGTATTGCATTTTCTACGCTATATTCAGTAAAGTCAATTTGTAGATCATTGTAGTTGTCATATGATTAGGAAATGTGGGGCATGAGCCATTACTGTTAAAAAAGACTGAACTGAAGAACGTGTTGAAGAGGATTCCCTTAATGGCTTCATCGCTGCAGTCTTTCCCATTAGGACCTTTTAGGGGTGGGATGGTTTTTGAGTCTTTAAGTTTTTACAAAGTTATAGAAAACACAGGTGGATTTTGTGCATAGAAGATTTTCCTCTTGCTTGCAGTGGTAATAGGTGTTCTGTATGCAAATTGGGTTACTCCAAAACATGCAAATCTGATTGGTCAACTAAAGTAAGCATTGGATTGGTTCACTAAGAACCAATCCAAATAAAGTAAAAAAAAGGCGGCAAATTCGATCAGCTGCCATTGGTTACAAGCCGGCAGGCTAGCCTGTATAAAAGGCTGCCGCTAAGTCGGCCAACCGTTCCGTTTTACTGACTCCTGTAAATAAAGACTTTTATTTGTTGGAACCCGGTCTACCTCGTGTTTTTCCGAACAAAACAATAGGTACATCCTGCCTTTATCTGTCAGCATAAGATGTTGTATCGGTTTTTAAAGATAGCTATGTATTTAGTTTTGTTTTTATACCATAAAGTTTTTTTTTAAGATTGAAGTTTTCTTATTGAATTGGGGTTTTTTTGTGGGGGGGTTGTGGGGGTTACTAATGGAACATATAGTTTAATGATTCAATTTCAAGCAAGAAGGCATGATAATGTTCTTCTGTAGTGTTACAGCCAGAGAACAGAATGTGCCAATCAAGAGATGATAAATCAGCAGCTATGAGTTCATAACTGGCTTTTTAAAAATTGTATTTTAGAGATCCATCATTATAATCCTCTTTGAGAGGGTGTAAATTTAGACAAAAGTCAATCATGCCTATGGTCATTGTTTGAAAATGGTTCCTGTATTTGTAGGTCATAAACTGAGTTTGAGCTGTTGCAGAAGATGAGGTCGAGGCAGCTGTTTAGTCTGGAGTTGTTATATAATAATTGATCCAGTCCCAGTGTGATAACAGCACTGTATAAATGGATTCAGATGTACATTCATTTAGTGTCCAATTTATAAAAGGTAAGTTGAGGTCACCAATAAAGAGGTAAGTTGAGGTCACCAAGAAAAATAACAAAATAAAATAGAAAATAGTTCAACATGACTGTTGGTTTATGGCTTTCAGCATAGGCAGTTTCTGTTAGTTTCTAGCTTTAGGCTTACCTTTGGCAGCCCAGTTAGGAAAAAAACCCCAAATAAGCTCACAGAATATTGTTTGCAATCTGTTAAAAAAATGATTGTGCTCTGTACAAGAACAAAAAACCATTAGAATCAGAAAAAAGGCTTTAAAAAACCCACATCAACCTGAATGTCTGTGTATCTTATTGTCAGTGACTGAGTGATTAGATCAACCCATGTTTCATGCCAATGTCTTTGTGGTCTTCTGATTTTTTTTAAACAATTTCATTTCGGTTTTCACAAAACACAGAAAAATAAAACATATTTTTTTAGTGAACAACTTGAATCCAGGTTTTCTAATTTCCATACAGATATAATCTCAGTTACATATTCATCTTTCATATTCAATTTCATATCTTATCACTACTTTAAATATTCTTTGTTAATTTTTCCCCCTCAAATACTTCCCTCAGGCTTATTTTATAACTCTCTCATTCATTTCTAAATCTATTACATATCCTTTTCAAGGTTTTCATATTTTCAAAATAATTATACTTTTATCTGTCCTGTGTACAGTTTCAATCCATATCCACATTTCTAACATTACAAAACAAGGTTTACCCTATATTTGCCAATTAAAGTATGTCACTTTCATATCTTATAGTTGATTCCCTTTCACATCCTATTAAATATTCTACTTCTAAATTATCCCATTAAACAATTATAATTTCCATCACCTAATAATTATATTACAGCATAAATCCCTTTTAGTCAGATTCCACATGGTACTTCCCCTTTAAATTATCTCTAAACAATTTTAAGTTTAAAGGAAATAAAAAATAAATAAAACAGAAGAAAATAATTCATCAATTAAAATTCATCCTAAAGAATAAACTGATATTAATTCCCTTACCATCCTTCTCATAATTCATTTCAATCACATTTTATAAATTCTTTATATACATTAATATAGTTCAATTGTATTTTACATATTTTTGTTTTTTATTTGATCTAGCTGTTATCATACATTCCATTAAGTAACAATCCCGATTTCACCTTCTGTTTTAATTACATATATTTTCCTGTTTTCTACATAGTTTCTTATTTCTAAATTATTTATACAATCCCTTATCACCATGCAGAATCCTTTATTTTAGTTGTAATTTCAACCATTATCTCTGTGTTTATCAATCAAACTATTCCTTTGAATTCTTATTTGCTTCCCATATTTCTTATTTCCTGATTCTGTTTTTGTAACTTCTTTTCCTCTTTATTTCCCCCCTCTTTTTCTCACTCCAATTTTTGTCCCCCTCCCTCTTTAATGCTTCCTTCTGTAATCGACCCTTCTGCTCTTTCCTTATATTTTGTTTATTTCTCACGCTGTTTCTTTTTCTGATTACCTCCGCTAATCTCCAGTTTTTAAGTCTCTTATTCCCCTTTTTGAGTTTCAAAACTCCCAATTTTTTTTATTAAAGATGGCCTCTCCTTTATTCAAGTCTTCTTCCTCTGAAGCTTTTTGCTGATCCTCATAGTTTAAGACCGTCATTTCCAGAGATTGCAGAACAAAGCCAAACAATTCTCCCTTAACTTGCAATTGTTCCTTCATATTTTTTAGTTCCATTTTCAGTTTCAAATAAAGTTCTGCCATCTTTCAACACTTCCCAGTACTTCCCAGACAACCAAATTCAATAAGATTGCTTCCCAGAATTAATTTAATTATATCCACTAATAACCCAATATCCAAAGTTTCCAACATCATCAAACAATTCCAGAACAGTTTCTTCTTGCTTCTTTCTTTGTTACAAAGTTCCAAACTCCACTTTCACTTTCCAGGGGCTCTATTTGAACTGTAGCAACATTTCATTAATTTATTATTCTTTAAAAGTCTTTTAAAAGTTCACATTAATTTCATTCAGCATCAGGTGGCACTCTTTCGTATGTCCAACTTCCACCCACTTTTTTCAAATCTTTCCCCACCCCCTCTTCTGTGCTGCAGCTTTAAAAATCTTTTCCTAAGTATTTCAAGGCCCGGTCCCACTGGCTGATGGACGCAAAACGTATGCATAAAGGACACAGTGGACGAGCAAAATTTTGGGGGTGGCTCCATCTGTTGTCATCCGCTCCAAAAAGTGGTGAAAATTTGCATAAACAGAACGGAAAAGAATGGAAAAGAACGGACGTGGGTAGTATGTAGCAGGGATGTTAAACGGATGTTCATAGGAAGCCTAGCGGATGAAAGCAGATGGAAGTGGATGACACCTCCAAAGTGGTTCCGGGGGAGAAGTTTGAAGTGGATGCATAGCGGAAGGGGCAGATGCATAGTGGATGAAGCGGTTGCATCCCGGACACCTATAGGAAACAAAGGGGATGCCATGCGGATGTATATCGGATGCAAAGCATTCACTGCGCATGCGGGGAGTATGAATTGCATCAGCTCCGTGGATATAAAAGGATGCAGCACGCACGCAGTCAGCATACAGTGGAAAGATGTGCTGCCACATACATCTTGCAGGAACACCATGGTTCATCAGACAGGCAAGAAGAGGAAGCCCGTGCCTATTTGTTCAACCCCTGGCAAGGTGAAGAAGGTCAGAACCAGCATCCCACCCCCTGGCACTGACTCTGAAACTGCTGCTGCTGTGGTGGACCAGCCCAAAGGCCCTCAAGCCCCTCAAAGCCCTGCTGCTGAAGGCCCTGCTACTCAAGCCCCTGAAGGCCCTGCTGCTCAAGCCCCTGAAGGCCCTGCTGCTCAAGCCCCTGAAGGCCCTGCTGAAGCCCCTGCCAGAGGGAGGAAGAGGCAAGGGAAGGAGAAGGGAGAGAGGAAACAGTACACTGTTTCCGAGGAGCATGAGGATGAGGTGCTGGAATGGCTGAGGGAGAACGAGTACCTCTGGAGAAAGGGCCACAGACTGTATTGGGACACCAAGAAGAAGCAGGCAGCTTGGAGAGACAAGTCAGAGAGCCTGGGGTAAACTGCAGAAGTATTCCTGGGATGGTGGAAGCACATGCACACCTGGTATGGCAAGCTACACCTCAAGAAATCCAGGCAGGCTGCTGTCAAGCTCACTGACCGGGAGATGTACGTCATGGCCAAGGGCAGTTTCCTGGAGGGTGAGATCCGCCACAGAGGAGCAGCCCCTCTGAGACCCCTCTCCCTCAGATAGCCCACAGACAGCCAGTCCTCTTCCAGCCAGGAGCAAGCTACCCTGTCCAGGCAGGTGTCTTCAGAGGCGCCATGGCAGAGACCCCCCCGACAGCTGCATTCCCCATGCCGGCAGACTTGGAGGATCCCGTGGAGGATGACGCCCTGCTGTCAGAAATGGAGGAAGAAGCAGCAGCCACCAGAGGCCAACCCACCCCCACCCCCACCCCCAGTTCCAGAGGATGCAGGCAGAGAGGCAGACTGGAGGGCCAGGACCACAGTGTGCTGTTGGAGATCAGGGATACAATGAAGACCAGCACAGAACTTCTCTCTCAGCTGGTCCACAGTGACATACCATCCTCAGACCGGAAGCCCTTCATCAGCTACGTGAGCCAGACCCTAAGGGACTTGCCCAAGGCCCAGTACCAGGTGATGAAGCAGAAGATCACAGCACTTCTGCACAACCCTCAAGGCCCAGCTGAAGCTGCTCCTACCCAGTCCAGGTCTGCTCCTCCACCCCAGGCAATGTCACAGCCCTTCCATGGCTTTCAACAGCCCCTCACCTACCAAGGCTATGACTACCAGGACTTCCCACAGCAGAACTTCCCAGTCCATGCCCAGGTTCATCGGATGCCACAGATGCCACAGATGCCAGTCCTCACCCAGCTGCAGACCATACAGCCCCAATACATTCCTCCTTCCTCCACCCCACAACCAAGCCTGTCAACGGACAATCTGTCATCAGTGTTGGGCCTGATATCTCAAGTGCTTGATGAAGGGCCTCTCAACCTCACGGGACTGAGTCAGCTCTCGAATAGCTTCCTGAAAACACCACCACCTGTTGTACCCTTGGGGCCAAGCACCCTAATGGTGCCTCAGACCAGCACTCAAGCCACAGCCACTTCCACAGTCCCTGCCTGCTTAACAGCTGAGACCATGGACATGACTCAGAGTGACTGAGAATAGTGTCAGAGGCTGAGTTGTTTACTTGTTAAGTTTATCTTTGCTTAAGACACTTTACTTGGTTCATTTTGCTTATTTAATAAATAAGTTTATTGTTTATTTACTTTACTTAATAAAGTTTACCTAAGAAAGTTAATAAAGGTTTACTTGGTTCATTTTTTTTACTTAATAAAGTGTTGGTGAAAACTTTGAAAAAATGGTTAAGCCTTTGTGGGATAGATGAGGATAGTTGTGGGATAGATAAACCTCCAGTGCAACCATAGTGGGACGGTATGGTCCACCATCCTAGCGATCCAGGTGATTTTCTCCCCCTTTTTATAGAAAATATCAATTGTCCGCTATGAGGCCTTTTACATACTCTAGACATGCTGCAGACATCCTAAATATATGAGATACATCCCAGATACGTTTTGTCCATTTTTAATAATTTATATACGAGATGCATACGCTTACATCCTTTCTATTTCCGTGCTACTAATGCTGTGTAGACGTTCCATGTACCTTTTGTTTTCTCCCTTTTTCCGTTTTCAGCTGCAGCGGATGTGACTTGAGGGGATGGCCAGAGGATGCAGAGAGGATACAGTGGACATTTAATGGATGATAACGGACATAGAACATTTGTTGCCCGTATATGTCGCAGATGTACATCGTACGCGGCAGAAAGTTCATCCGTTCACAAAGTTTTGTCCAGCTCAAAACTTCTTGTGCGGAGGAAATTGCAGTGGATGGATGCTCGACAGATAGAGCATATGAAAAACATATGCAGTGAGTACACAACGGATGCATAGCATTTTCCAATGGATGGCAAGCTTTTTTTAATGTTTTACATCCTCTTTGCATCCGTAAGT
>BLBF01000065.1:16153078-16189437 GCA_015471245.1 Laticauda colubrina | reverse complement strand
TAATGTTTTGTACGTTTGTCTGTTTGTAGAAAATTAATAAAATTGTTAAAAAAAAAAAAAAGAAAAATAGGAGGGGGCCATGTGTGATCAAGGGGCTAAATTGGATGTGGCCTCTCCCCTGACATTTCTTCCAGCTGTAGCACATTGTGGTGTGTTGCTTGGAGGGAGTCTTTGCCTCTCTGAACATAATCCTCATGTTTCTTGTTTAGTTCCTCGAAGCATTGAATGTGTTCTTGGAGCTTTGAGTCACCCAGCTTCAACTGGATGGACCTGAGTTTACTTTCACTGTCTCTCCACCATGCGAGAAAGTCATCTAGCTCATCCTGCAAAGTGTGGATTCTATCAAGGGACAGCTTGTATTTCGGAGTTTTGCAGATCCTCAGGAGCTCTGACTATGAGTCTGCATAGTGATAATACTGCCTGTTCCAATCCTCCCTCCATGGTCTTGGTAGGATTTCTTTGCTGTCTGAGGTAGTAGGCTTTCTGGGATACCTCTGCTTTTTTGGAAATTTGGACATCCAATTCCAGATTTTGGGAATCAAGCTCCACATTTACATCAAGGGTGGGTGGAGGGTTCGAGTCCTCTGGTACATCAGAGACATCTGTCATGGCTGGAGACGCTGCCATGCTTTAAATTGGCAAAGGGTGGAAAATTTAGCAGTTTTCTGTGCAATTCCCCTTTTCTCCACAAGGGTGCACTGCAAGCTGTGAGACTTCCAGAAATCCTTCATTTGAAACAATAACTCCAAGACCGGCATAATCTCAAAGCTTTATTCAGAACAAAAAAGACTGGTATCGTCTGGTGGAATTTCCGTACTGGCATACCTCCCACAAAATTCCACGTACCTTGACCCACTTTCACACCTCATTAATCAATTATCTTGCATGTACAATTTTTTATTATGCCACTCTATGTGACCTAGTCTTTCAAACCCATATTTTTTTACCTGCTAAAAACTATGCCATTATATCATTTCCCTCTCAGCACTGATGACAGCAATGAATTTCAGGGCTGACAGGTGTCCCCCCTTGAAAATTCCTTCTCCTATAAGAAAAGAGAAACAAAATAAAACCAGGGGTTAATGTGTTATTTTTAACCCCCTCTCCCCCCTCCCCAAGGATCCTTTGGTTTATGGGGGAAGTCCTCATGGAATTGATTTACCAATTTATCAGCATGGACATCCCAATTCTTTACCCAACTAGCATCTGAGAGACAGTATCCCTTCCATAAGACTAAATATTGCAATTGTCCACAGTGTAATCAAGAATCGAGAATTTTGTCAATTTCATAATGTGTTTCCCCCTGTACTCTTATCGGGTTAGGGAGAGTGATTGGCACTGGTCTTATCATTGATGTAATAGCTGGTTTTAGTAAACTACAATGGAACACTGGATGAATCTTCCCTAATAGTTGAGGAAGATTTAATTGGACAGTGACCGGATACATGATCTTTGAAATTGGGAATGGACCCAAGAATTTTGGGCCAAGTTTCTTACTGGGCAGTTTCAACCTAACATACTTGACTGACAAATATACTTTTTCTCCCACTTTAAAAGCCGGTTGAAGGGATCTATGTTTATCCACCTGTTTTTTATTATTTTTTGCAGATTTGGTCAAAACTTTTTTTGTAATTTTCCACTCTTAAATGAGTTCATCCATTCTGTTAGGGACATGGATGTAAGAGATTGTCTAAGTAACTCTGGCATCTGGGCAAAGTTCATTCCAATGTTGATTTGGAATGGAGTCAACCCCGTGCTGCTATGTACTGCATTATCGTAAGCAACCTCTGTAAAAGGTAATAACTCAGCCTAATTTTCTTGTTGATAATTTGCATAACATCTAATGTATTGTTCAATCATGGTGTTAGCCCTCTCCGCTGCTCTGTTACAAGCGGGATGGAAAGCTTAGGATAATCATTAGGAGGATCCAATGGATTTCAAAAATTTCCTCCAAAATTTTGCAGTAAATTGTACCCCTCTGTCTGATATTATTCTACGAGGTACTCCATGTAGTCTATCGATAGGTTTTATGAACAGCTTTGCAAAGTTTTTTGCAGATGGAAGTCCATTACAAACTATAAAGTGGGCCTGTTTAGAGAATAAGTCAATTACAGTCCATATTCCCTTCACTCTCGGGTAATTCCACAATAAAGTCCATTGCGATTTCTTCCCATGGTTGGGTTGGTTCAGTGACTTGTTGAAGGAGGCCAGGGGTTTTTCCAGTTCTGTGTTTCATTGTGGCACAAACTGAGCAACTTTTTACATAGTCCTTGAGGTCAGGTTTCAGTTTTGGCCACCAGAACTGTCTTCTCAGTAGATGTAAGGATTTTAAGAATCTGAAGTGGCCTCCCAGCTATGAGTCCTGGCTATGTTTTAGTACCAGTAGTCTTAGGGTTGTGGGTACATAAAGCTTAGTCCCTTTCCAAGCTAGTCCTTCATTCATTGTCAACTCGGTTTGATGGTCCAGGAACCAAGGATTGGTCAATAGGGCTGTTTTCAATTCTGTGGTCAGCTTATCTTCCAGGCGTTTGGGGTTGCAGTTGGCTTGGGCTCAAGTGGTTACTTGTCCTGCCTACTGAGCTCCTGAAATTAAGGCTTGTACTATTAGCTCTCAGTGGCTGTCAAACTGAGGTTTTCTGGACAGGGCATCCACAAATACATTTTTCCCTCTGGGAATATAATTAATGTTGAAGTTGAATCGCTTGAAGTTTTGGGCCCAGCAAACTTGTTTGGGTCATAATCTCCTTGGGGTCTTTAGAGCCTCAAGGTTTTTATGATCAGTCCACACCCCTTCTAGGAAATGCCTCCAAGTTAATAAAGCCCATTGTACAGCGAATGCTTCTATCTCCCAGACCACCCACCTTCACTCTGTGTCCATCAGCATTTTGGACACATAAGTGTAAGGCATCAGTCGGTTTTGAGAATCTTTTTGCAGCAGAATGGCTGCCACCTCTGCATCACTCACATCCATTTTGATAATAAATGCTTGGTCACATATGGGTGCTGGAGGATAGGCTCAGCTGTGAAGAGGCATTTTAAGGTCTCAAAAGCTTTATGATAGTCCATGGTCAAAGCCAGAGGTTGATTTGGCTTTGGTTTGGTGGGTGACGGGCCTGTGTTTAATAGCTCCATTAACAGAAGAGCAACTTTGGCAAAGGACGGAATGAATTGTCTATAGAAGTTGGCAAACCCTAAAAAACTCTGAGCAAAGCAGAAACAAGTATCTATATATAACAGCAAGATACGTAACATTTTGTTTCCATTTATGTTACACTGATGTTATATATAGATATTTATTCCTGCTTTGCTTTTCCCTAATAGGAAAAAGCAAAGGAGAAGGAAACATCAAGATAAATACTAAAATAATTTTATTTATGTATTGATTTAGTATCTGTTTTGTTTCTATGATTAATAAAAACAAATAAATAAATAAATACATGAATTAAAAAAAGCAACTTACCAAAAATGAGGCAGGCAATTTGGCTAGCCAGCTATGCCAGAGTCCTCGGTCTTCAAACTTGCTGCGGCTGTTGGTGGTGGTGGCAGTGGTGGCAGGAGAAGATAGGTGACTGGTGGGGCTTGCTGCTTTGCCTCCTCACTCACCTATCGGTGGTGGGAAGGCAAGGCAAAAACCCTTGGGCCACGATGGGCAAGGGAAGGTGGCACCAGCCTAGCCAAGATGGTTTCCTGCCTAGCCAAGATGGTGGCTGCCAGCCAGCCTTGCCAAGATGCCAGCCATTGGCTGGCCTAGCCAAGATGGTGGCCACTGGGTGGGTGAAGCAGTGGCCCAGGAGTTGGCACTTGATCGGGGCTGGTGGCGGTGGCAGGAGGAGGTAGGGGCTTGGTGCTTTGCCTCCTCACTCACCAATCACTGGTGGGAAGGCAAGGTAGCAACAATGGAGGGCCACGGGTGAGGGAAGATGGCAGCGGGCAAGGCAGGGAGTGTCGGCAAGGGTGGTGGGCATCCCAGGAATTGGCACTCGACCAGGACTGGTGTTGGTGGGTAGGCAATTGGTTGAAGTTCGTACTTAATGATTTGCATCTTCGGAGGCTGGGGTAGGCAGTTTGGGCAGGCGAGGACAGCTAGTGGTGGCGGCCAAGGCTTGCATCTTCTTTAATGGAAACCGTCGTGGGAGGCAGTCCAGGCAAGGCAGGCAGGCCGGCCTGGGAGGCAGGCTGGCCAGGTAAGGACAGTTAGTGGCGGTGGTGACTGGGGCTTGCAGCTTGCCCACACTCACCCAGCAGGGCAGCAGAAGGCAGGCAGTGACAGCTGGCTGGCTGGCTGCCTTAGCTGCTGTTGCTGTTGCTGTTGCTGTTGCTGTTGCTGTTGCTGTTGCTGCTGGTGGTGTGAGTGATGGCACCAGGTGGGAAAAATTTTGTAGGTAGTGCACATGTGCTATAAGTAGGGATGGGGTGGAGTGGGTGGGAGAAAAGGCAGTCAGCTATTATTGTGCATGCGCACAATGTCGTGCATGTGCAATAATGGCTGACTGGGGCTGGAACTGCAGAGCGGGGCAGATGGCAGGGGACAATGCCATCCCCAATTGTTGTGCATGCGTGCAATGTCATGCATGCGTAATAACAAATAACTGGGTTGTGAAGGAAGGGGTGGGCAGGGGAGAATGAGGGATGGATTGTCATGCATGTGTGGATAATGTCATGCATGCACAGTAAAAAAATGGTTTTTGGAGCGTAGGAGCAGCGGAGAGGGACAGGGCCAGCCAGGGGTCCATTTTACTGGTTCTTAGAACTACTGGTGACATTAACAACCAGTTCTATAGAACCGGTGTGAACCGGTAGAATCCCACCCCTGGATACCAGGCAGGACTATGAAAAACTGCATATTCTGGTACCAATGGCAGATTTTCTGTATGAGATGACCAGGTTGAACCTGAAGGAGGGGTCAAGTATGTAATTAATCTTAAATCCCTCTGTGTCCACAAGTCCAGCCCACCTTGAATTACATTGATTCTTATCTAGTGCCAACTTGCTTTGACCATTAGTCGTTAAGATTCTTGTAGAGAGCTTTAGCGTACAATAAGCCTCCAGTTATTCAAACTGTCTAAACTCCTGATTTCCTGTGCTTGACATTTTCTGCACTGCTGAAGTGTGCTTTGTTTTAATTTGGGATGCCCCAGGTAATTTAAATGAAAGCCTTTCATAGCAAGTAGATAATTATTGGGCAATGATGGGGTGAAGAAAAAAAAGGAGAAAATATTTACTTGCATCTTAAGACTATTGCCTAATTGTTTTGTTTTGTTTCTTAGTTCAAACAGTCCCCATTTAATCAGTATTCATACTCAGAATTAAACGTTAACTGTAAAATGGATGTTTTTAGATTATCTTAGTTCTATAACAATGGAATAGTGATTTTACAGATTTACCCTGGCATACTTATCTATCCTCAGATGATGATTTCCATCTGGGCATTTTGCAAGAAGACACTGTTGTTGTTTACTAAAGGAAAGAGATTTGCTTTGTTTTATATGCAGTAATCACATACTTTGCATCTATATGACTTTCTTGAAGGAAGGAAAGCTTCTTTGCATGTTTTTTTCCCCTCATTATTACTGTATCAAAATCAGTCTTCAAATTTTCCAGAAGTTTCTTTCCCTGAAGAAGAGACTTTTATCTCTTTCCTAGGAGGCTTAACAATTTCTGTGGTTTGCAATACATATAAAAGGGATCTCTTGGGGCAGAAAATTGAGGGTTGGGTTATTTATTCAGGGATGGCTGAAAGAAGGACTTCATGTGGCCAGAGGGAAAATCCATGTAAGGGACTGAAATAGATGTTAACACAAAGAAAGAGTTCTTCCCTTGGTTTTCAGAAGCTCATCTACTGTCCAGGAAACAGCATTTGACTCCAGAATAAGATGGCGAATAAATTCAAATTCAGCCCTTTTTTAGCTTTCAGCAACAGGCAGGTTTAAGTTTCTACATTCTGAGTAGTAAATGGAAGAAGAGTTTAAGGCCCTATCACACTGCCCAACAGATGCAAAAAGTTTGTAAAAAGGACACAGCGGACGAGAAAAACGTTCCATCCGTTGTTATCCGCTCTCAAAAGGGGCAAAAATTTGCATAAGCAGAGCAGATAACACGGAAAGGAACGGACGGGGGGAGGACGCAGAGTGGATGGAAAGCATCTGCAGAACAGAAGCCTAGCGGATGGAAGCGGATGCAGACCGGATGCAGAGCAGATGCAGAGCGGATGCGTAGAGGATGCGTAGAGGATGCAGAGCGGATGCAGAGCGGATGCGTAGAGGATGCAGAGTGGATGCATAGAGGATGACGCAGATGCGTAGCTGCATCCGCTTTCATCCTTTCTCCGTCCATGCTACTAACGCTGCGCGTCCGTTCCGCTTCCTCCCTGCATCCATTTACCGCTGGAACGGATTTGAGTTGCACAGATGCGCAGCGGATGCCTAGCGGATATAGCAGATGTGTAATGGATGCAGAACGGATGTCCCCCGTTTGCCTAGGGGATGCAGAACGGATGCATTGGATACATTTTCCGATCAAAAGTTTTGAGCAGTTCAAAACCTTCTGAGCGGATGAAATGTCAATAGATGGATGCTGGACGGATAGAGAGGAAGCAAAACGGAGGCAGTGAGTACAGAACGGAAGCATCACGTTAACCAACGGATGGCAAGTGTTTTTCTCCGTTTTACATCCTCTTTCCATCCGTTGGTGCAGTGTGACAGGGGCTTTAGCTTGTTATTAAGAATACATAAACTAGGATTGCTCAGTAGATGATACAAAAGCTACCCAAACCCTACAAGACTTGCTTTTAGGCTCATATGAAGCTTTGAAAAGATACTGAAAGCCTCATTTGTAGTACCACAACAACTTGCTTACATCCAGTGAAGTAATTGTGGGCTTTTCTTCACTGGTCAAACTTGCTACTTCATATGAAAAGACTGCAACAATCACTTTTGATCAAACAAGGCAACGGATCAAAGCAGGTTTGTTCCTCTTAAGTGATGCTATTCAAAGTAATGAAGAGGAGCTCATCACCTTCCTGCCATTCATTGATATTAAGATTGGTGATAAATGATGGATAGAGACTAAAGATCTAAGAAAAACAAATAGATAGGGCTTGTCAAGTTTGGTTTCTTCTTTCATACTTCATTACTTTGAGGTAATATATAAGATATCTGTTGCTTTTAACCAGATAAAAAGGTCTAAATTATCCATAGTGCACATTTTTGTTATTTGCAAGCCAACTTTTTAATTGAATCTATGGCCAGATGCCATGGAAGGAAGGAATTGAGTAAGGATCACTTAGCAATGACACTTTGACTTATATACCTCTTCACATTGCTTTACAGCTTTCTCTAAGCACTTTACAAAGTCAGCATATTGTTCCCAACAATCTGGATCCTCATTTTACCAACCTTGGAAGTATAGAAAGCTTGAGTCAACCTTGAGCTGCTCAGAATAAAACTTCTGGAATGAGCAGTAAATTAGCCCTGCAGTACTGCATTCTAACCACTGCACCATTACTTCTAGATCTTTCCTAAAAGCCCATGTCACACTGGCCAACGGATGCAAAAAGGACACAGCGGACGAGCAAAATGTTCCATCCATTCTTATCCGCTCTCAAAAGGGGCAAAAATTTGCATAACCGGAGCGGATAACACGGACGCGGGGAGGACACAGGGCAGATGCAAAGCAGATGCGGAATGGAAGCCTCGCGGATGGAAGTGGATGGGAGCAGATGGCGCAACCGCAGGGCTTCTGGGGGGCTTCAGCAAAGCGGACACGGAACGGATACAGCAGATGCAGAACGGATGCCAAACGGATGAAGCAGATGCAGAGCGGATGCACAGCGGATGTACAGCGGAAACCTAGCGGATGCCTGGCGTTAATTGCGCATGCAGGGGGGATGCACTGTGTCAGCCCCATGGATATACCGGAAGCAGCTCGGAAGCAGGTCGCCATTCAGAGGAAAGACCTGCTGCCGGACGGATTGGCTGCCTTGCCAGCCCTGCCTGCATGTCTGCCTGCAAGCCTTGGTGCCAGCCTCCCTGCCAGCCTTGCTGCCAGCCTTGGTTCCTGCCAGCCTCCCTGCCAGCCAGCACTCCAGCACCAGCCACCTGCACAGTGCATGGACCCTTCACCCCTGAGACTGAGCGACCAAGAGGAGTGCCAGAGACTCATTTCTATTTTATAGCTTCTTGTTAATAAAGTCTATTTATGATTCACACACTTGCTTCATTTCTTTTTTTTAATAAACTCTTGCTGGAAACTTTTAGAAATGGTTTAAGCCTTTGCATGCTTGTGGGAAGGGTAAGGATAGCTTTGGAATGGGCAGGGATACCTGTGGGATGGGTAATAGCTGTAGGATGGGTTAGGATAGCAGTGGGATAGATAAACCTCCAGTGCAAACATAGTGGGACTGTATGGTCCACCCTCCCAGGTGCCACACCTATGGCCCTTTATTATCAATAATAATGTAATAATTATCCATGCATGTCAACATAAACACAACTCTTTATTAAACGCCCTGTTCATTGCAGGCCAACCAAACATACATGGCCCAATTTCATCAGTGTGATGAGACAGGCTGAAGGAAGCATCCATTAAGCATCTACCATCCTGTCTTGCCACTCCACTGCTCCAGCTGGGGAGTTGCACCAGTGTTTCAGGAGGTTGCGCTGCTTCTTCACTTCATGTGAGGCTCTGTTGGGGCCTTGCACATCCTCAGTGTCGATCAGGTTTGGCCCTTGCCTCCATTCCCCAGGCTCCATGTCCCCATTGCCTTGTTGACGGTCCACGAGCCTGTTCTGCAAGACTGGGTAGCGGGTGCACATGAGATTGTGCAGGATGCAGAAAGCTTCCACGATCCTCCTGACAGTCTCTGGGCGATGCTGCATGGTGGTGGTAAGTACCTGGAACCTGTTGGCCAGGATGCCAAAGGCGTTCTCCACCACCCGCCTTGCCCTGGACAGCCTGTGGTTGAAGATCCTCTCTTCACGGGTGAGGGGTCTGGAGGTGTAGGGCTTCATGAGGTAGGTTCTGAGGAAGAAGGTGTCATCCCCCACGATGAAGTAAGGCACATCTTGTGTGTCGTTGGGCAGGGGGTCTGGATCTGGGAAGCCCACAATGAGGTTGCCTTCCAGCTCCTCCTTGAGGTGAATGCCATTGTATACCTAGGCATCTGAAGATGAGCCGTAGCCTGAAGCATCGATGTACATGAACTTGTAGTCAGCATCGACCATGGCGAAGAGTACAATGCTGAAGAAGCCCTTGTAGTTGAAATAAGTGGACCCCGACTTGGCTGGAGCTTTGCAGGCCACGTGCTTCCCATCTATGGCTCCAACGGTGTGGGGGAAGTTCCACCTCTGATACCACTGCTCTGCAACTTTCTTCCATCCTTCTTCAGTGGAGGGGCACTGGAGGAGCTCCTCCTTGTATTCTTCAATGATGGCCTGCACCACTTCTCTGACCACAATGCTGATGGTGTTGTCTGGCACACTCCAGCCGTACTGCATGCTTTTGTAGGTGGTCCCTGAGGCCAGGTGGCGCAGAGTGAGTGCCACCTTGAGCCCAGGTTCCAGGCTGGGCCGGAAGTTGATGTTTGCCTTGGTCAACCTGGGTGTCAGGCACTGCACAACTTCATCAAACATGGCTGGAGGCATCCTCATGAAGTTCTGGAACGCCCGAGTGGCTTCGTTCCTGAGCTCCACCATCAGCTTGTTGTACAGTCCATACTCTGCTCTTCTCCCAATCCATCTTCGGACCCAGATGCTTCTTGGCCGCTTCTTTTTCTTCCCATAGAAGAGTTTACAGAGCCTGTAGATTGCTTCGTACTGTTTCAGAAGGATGGTGGCTGCCAAAAGAACTGTGGTACGATCCACGGTGGACATGACTGGATGCTGTGGAAGAGGAAGAGTCAGATGAAGGCTGCAAAGGTCTGCACAGGTGGGCTGCTGGTCTGAAAGTGAGATGCAGATGAGTTGCTCCCCCTTTTTATAGGCAGTATAGGTGTCCCTTTGCATCCTCTAGACATCCTCTAGGCATCCTCTAGATATCATTAATATCCAAGATAGATCCCCTCTGCGAACATTTTTTCTGCTTTAAATGCTTTGTTTCCGTGCTGCATCCATTCTGCATCCGTTCTGCATCCATTCCGCGTCCGTTCCACTTCCTCCCTGCGTCCGGGTAGATGCAAGTTGCATGGATGTGCAGCGGACGCCAAGCGGATATAGCGGATGCGTAACGGATGAGTAGTGGATACGTAGCGGATGCAGAACGGATGAACTGGATATATTTTCCGCGCAAAAGTTTTAGGCAGCCCAAACCTTTTGGAGGGGATGAAATGTCCAAAAACGGATGCTGGATGGATAGAGAGGAAGCCAAACGGAGGCAGTGAGTACATCGCATTTTCGAACAGATGGCAAGCTTTTTTGTCCGTTTTACATCCTCTTTGCATCCGTTGGTTCAGTGTGACATGGGCTTAAAATTCATAAAGGTTGTGTGGGAACACCATTGAAAGATTCACTTTATGTTATTTTAGGGGACTTAGAAGCTATTGAGGAAAAGTCAAAAAGAATGTAATTGTAAAGGCCCGGTCCCGCTGCACTTACGGATGCAAAGAGGATGTAAAACATTAAAAAAAGCTTGCCATCCATTGGAAAATGCTATGCATCCGTTGTGTACTCACTGCATATGTTTTTCATACGCTCTATCAGTTGAGCATCCGTCCACTGTGATTTCATCCGTGCAAGAAGTTTTGAGCTGCACAAAACTTTGTGAATGGATGAACTTTCCGCCATGTACGATGTACATCCGCAACATATACGGGCAACAAATGTTCTATGTCCGTTATCATCCATTAAACATCCGCTGTATCCTCTCTGCATCCTCTGGCCATCCCTTCAAGTCACATCTGCTACAGCTGAAAACAGAAAGAGGGAGGAAACAAAAGGTACATGGAACGTCTACACAGCATTAGTAGCATGGAAATAAAAAGGATGTAAGCGTATGCATCTCGTATATAAAGTATTAAAAATGGACAAAACGTTTGTATCTGGGATGTATCTCATATATTTAGGATGTCTGCAGTATGTCTAGAGTATGTAGAAGGCCTCATAGCGGACAATTGATATTTTCTATAAAAAGGGGGAGAAATTCACCTGGATCGCTAGGATGGTGGACCATATCCTCCCACTATGGTTGCACTGGAGGTTTATCTATCCCATAACTCTCCTTATCTATCCTACAAGCATGCAAAGGCTTAAGAATTTCTTCAAAGTTTTAACCAACACTTTATTAAGTAAAAAAATTAACCAAGTGTCTTAAGCAAAGGTAACCTTTATTAACTTTCTTAGGTAAACTTTATGACTTTATTAAATAAGCAAAATGAACCAAGTAAAGCGTCCTAAGCAAAGATAAACTTAACAAGTAAACAACTCAGTCTCTGACACTATTCTCAGTCACTCTGAGTCATGTCCATGGTCTCAGCTGTTAAGCGGGCAGGGACTGTGGAGGTGACTGTGGCTTGAGTGCTAGTCTGAGGCACCATTGGGGTGCTTGGCCCCAAGGGTACAACAGGGAATGGTGTGTTCAGGAAGCTATCTGAGAGCTGACTCAGTCTCGTGAGATTGAGAAGCCCTTCATCAAGCACTTGAGATATCAGGCCCAATACTGATGACAGATTGTCCGTTGACAGGCTTGGTTGTGGGGTGGAGGAAGGAGGAATGTATTGGGGCTGTATGGTCTGCAGCTGGGTGAGGACTGGCATCTGTGGCATCTGTGGCATCCGATGAACCTGGGCATGGACTGGGAAGTTCTGCTTTTGCTGTGGGAAGTCCTGGTAGTCGTAGCCTTGGTAGGTGAGGGGCTGTTGAAAGCCATGGAAGGGCTGTGACATTGCCTGGGGTGGAGGAGCAGACCTGGACTGGGTAGGAGCAGCTTCAGCTGGGCCTTGAGGGTTGTGCAGAAGTGCTGTGATCTTCTGCTTCATCACCTGGTACTGGGCCTTGGGCAAGTCCCTTAGGGTCTGGCTCACGTAGCTGATGAAGGGCTTCTGGTCTGAGGATGGTATGTCGCTGTGGACCAGCTGAGAGAGAAGTTCTGTGCTGGTCTTCATTGTGTCCCTGATCTCCAACAGCACACTGTGGTCCTGGCCCTCCAGTCTGCCTCTCTGCCTGCATCCTCTGGAGCCGGGGGTGGGGGTGGGGGTGGGTTGGCCTCTGGTGGCTGCTGCTTCTTCCTCCATTTCTGACAGCAGGGCGTCATCCTCCATGGGATCCTCCAAGTCTGCCAGCATAGGGAGTGCAGCTGTTGGGGGGGGTCTCTGCCATGGCGCCTCTGAAGACACCTGCCTGGACAGGGTAGCTTGCTCCTGGCTGGAAGAGGACTGGCTGTCTGTGGGCTATCTGAGGGAGAGGGGTCTCAGACGGGCTGCTCCTCTGTGGCGGATCTCACCCTCCAGGAAACTGCCCTTGGCCATGACGTACATCTCCCGGTTAGTGAGCTTGACAGCGGCCTGCCTGGATTTCTTGAGGTGTAGCTTGCCATACCAGATGTGCATGTGCTTCCACCATCCCAGGAATACTTCTGCAGTTTACCCCAGGCTCTCTGACTTGTCTCTCCAAGCTGCCTGCTTCTTCTTGGTGTCCCGATACAGTCTGTGGCCCTTTCTCCAGAGGTACTTGTTCTCCCTCAGCCATTCCAGCACCTCATCCTCATGCTCCTCGGAAACAGTGTACTGTTTCCTCTCTCCCTTCTCCTTCCCTTGCCTCTTCCTCCCTCTGGCAGGGGCTTCAGCAGGGCCTTCAGGGACTTGAGCAGCAGGGCCTTCAGGGGCTTGAGCAGCAGGGCCTTCAGGGGCTTGAGTAGCAGGGCCTTCAGCAGCAGGGCTTTGAGGGGCTTCAGAGCCTTGGGGCTGGTCCACCACAGCAGCAGCAGCAGCAGCAGCAGTTTCAAATTCAGTGCCAGGGGGTAGGATGCTGGTTCTGGCCTTCTTCACCTTGCCAGGGCTTGAACAAGAAGCCACAGGCTTCCTCTTCTTGCCTAACTGATGAACCATGGTGTTCCTGCAAGATGTATGTGGCAGCAAGTCTTTCCACTGTATGCTGACTGCGTGCATGCTGCATCCTTTTATATCCACGGAGCTGACGCAATTCATACTCCTCGCAAGCGCAGTGAACACTTTGCATCCGATATACATCAGCACGTCTTCCCCTTTGTTTCCTATAGGTGTCCGTGATGGATCCGCTTCATCCACTATGCATCTGCCCCTTCCGCTATGCATCCACTTCAAAATTCTCCCCCAGAACCCCTTCAGAGGTGTCATTCGCTTCCATCCACTTTCATCCACTAGGCTTCCTATGAACATCCATTTAACATTCCCGCTACATATTACCCACGTCCGTTCTTTTCCGTTCTTTTCCATTCTGTTTATGCAAATCTTCATCACTTTTTGGAGCGGATGATAATGGATGGAGCCACCCCTGAAATTTTGCTCATCAGCTGTGTCCTTTATGCATAAGTTTTGCGTCCAGTGGCCAGTGGGACCGGGCCTTAAGTTTTTATGGAGTCAGAACTATATCTTTGCTTCTCCAAAGTTTGGGAGTTTCTTAGATAAAGCCATGGATAGTGTACTTATAATTTAATCTCTCTCTTCCATTGCTAGTCTTGGATTTCTGCTCCAACATACTTATAATCAATAGTCCTTTAGAATTTAATATTATAGGACTCCCAAGAACCTGTGACTAGAAGAGAAATTCTTTGATTTTTAACTTATTTATTTGTTCAATTTCTACAGCCACCCCTCTCAGTCAAGAAGCATCTAGGCTTCTTACAATTCAAATATATATACTGCAATTGAAGTACTAAAATATTTTAAAGCAATAAAAAACCTCCCTTTTACAACTCTGTGATCCCTTATTTCAGTCAGGGCGACCGAATAGAGTGGAACATTTACTGGCCGGATGCCCTTTCTGGCACCACATGGAGTTAGGAGCGGATATTTCTTTCTTTGTGTCGTAAAAGTTAAACATGTGCAACTATCTCTCAACATTCTGAATGGGAAGATTTTCACCACTAGGCCACCATACTATTCATTAAAAGATAGTTTAAAACAATAAATTTAAAAAAAAATCATTGAACTATCACTAAATGAATAGTCTGTTAGGCATCCAGAATTGTCCATGGTAATCAATCACTCCGAATGTGATAACCTGTAGTTTCTCAAAATAACCCAAAACCCAAAACATATATTAAAGTCCGGTAAAGCCTTCAACTTAACTTCACTGTTGTATTAGGCATGATTTAAAATCATAAAAGTAAATAATGAGGCAAATGGAAACCAAAAACAAACCGCATTGACAATAGTTCTGAAGCAAGCCAAGAAAATTAATCATACAATCCAGGAAGAGAACCGGGGAGAGTCCATGGGAAGAACACCAAGAAAGATAAACATTCAAAGGAAGCACTAAATTTGACTTCAGCAATTCTGACTACGCAGTTACAAACTTATATACATAACTCCCAGCTGCAAGCCACGAGGAGGATCATGGTAATCTCCGCCCAAGCAGACCACATTTCTCCCTGATCCTCTCCTCTCTGCGTGCCCTAGGATGGATAGGGGATGGGCCTGGATCTTCTTCTGATTACTCAGCCAGCCTCTGCCCTTCCCCAACCTCCTCCACAACTTCTGGAGCCACACTCCCACTCCCTATTGGCTGTTCCTTCTCTTCCTCAGAGTCAATCTCCACCAGGGCATGACACTATCCCCCCCACATGGCCTCCTCCCCCGAGACCAGGCAGACGAGGACGTTGAGGAAACCAAGCGTGAAAGTCCTGGACCAAATGAGGATCATGAACATCAGTGGCATTGACCCAGGTGAAGTCAATTGGTCCATAACCTTTCCATGCCACCAAATACTCAAATCAGCCCCACAACTGGTGTGAATCTCAGATACTATCTGCTTCATACTCCTCCTCTCCCAGAGGGGCTACTGGGGCTGGCTGTGATGGAGCCTATCTATGCGGACTGTTGGGTGAGGCAGGGACTAACAGGGAATGATGAAAAACAGGATGGATATGCATGGTTCGTGGTAGGGAGAGACGATAAGCCACAGGATTGATCACCACCTCGACCGGAAAAGGTCTCAAGTAACCCAAGTAATCCAGGTTTTTTGATGATCAGGTCGTTGGTAAGTATCGAGTAGAGAGCCAAACCTGATCGCCGACCACTAACATCATGATGATGTTGGTCTGCAAACCATTTATAGTCCTCCTTGGCTCTCTCTAGTTGATCGTGGACCATGTGGTGCATAGCTTTTAACTCTTGCAAGAACGTATCCACTGCCAGAACTGGGGAATCACTCGGGGCTAAAGGGAAAAGTCATGGATGAAACCCATAGTTAGCAAGAAAGGGGACACATGGGTGGATGTATATTGAGCATTGTTATAAGCAAATTCGGGGTGATGAGTGGACGACAGACACACCTGAACCTGCAGTTTCGTGAGTAGGGTCTGCCAGAAGCATGCCAAAAATTGTTCCCCCCGATCTGATACTATGCAGTTTGGTAACCCATGCAACCGGAAAACATGGGAGGGAGATAAACAATTGAGCTGTTACCTTGGCTGATGGAAGACCTGCAAACAGAATAAAGTTGGCCATTTTAGTCAACATATCCACCACCACCAAAATGGTTGTAGCACCCTTCAATGGTGGTAACTCAAGATGAAATCCAATGAAACTGCTCCCCAAGGTCTTTCTGGCATGGGTAATGGCTGCAAGAGACCAGGAGCATATTTGGCTTGTCACAGATCCCACAGGATGTCACATATATTTAAGTCTCAGCCACCAAAATGTGCTTGAGATTAGGTGCAGTGTTTTGAACACCCCAAAGTGTTCCGCCGCTGGACGACCATGACATTGATGTAGGATAAGGCCATGAAGAGGACCTCCGGACATGTAAATGCAATCACAGAACTGCAACAGGTCCCCAATATATGCCCAAGGAGTCTCTTGTCTCCCATTCTCATCCATTCTCATCCAATTCTTGATGTCAAGCTGCCACAAATGGGTCCTCCTGCCGCTGCACTTCCTGAATCCTCACTCAGAGGTCTACAGGTTCCTCAGTGATCACAAACTTCTCCAACGGAATCACCGTCCAGGGCAAAATTTTATCTTCCCTTCAGGTATACTCGGGCTTCTGAGATAGGGCATCAGTGCATTGATTCCCTCCACTCAGAACATAAGTCACCCAGAAATCAAATTGAGCAAAGAATAAGGACCATCTTACCTAACACTGGTTCAATATCCAAGCTGTATGTAGGTGTTCCAAATTGTGATGATCCAACCGAACCTCAATTTGGTGATGAGCCCATGTCTCAAAAGCGACCTTAACCACCAATAGTTCCTTGTCCCAAATTATATAGTTGCACTCTGGAGCCGACTACATCTGGGAATAATAAGCACAGGGGAACAAGGTGCCTGTGGGAGCATAGGTCTGGAGGAGCACTGCACCAACAGCCACATCGGAGGCATCTGTTTCCATCACAAATGGCTGGCCTGCACCAGGGTGTTTGAGGATAAGATCAGAGGCAAAGGTGACCTTCAATGCCTCAAAAGCTGCCTGCTCCTCAGGAACTTCTCCCCCTTCTTGAACCCGTTATGGAGGTTCCCACTCCTGCAACGATTGAATTTTTTCTGGGTCCATTTCCACCCCAGCAGGTGAAATATGATGTCCCAAGAAGTCAATCGTGGTTTGTGCAAATTGACACTTCTCATGCTTAGCAAACAGGTGGTTATCACGCAAATGTTGCAACACTGGCACATGTTGCCAGTGTTCCTGCAGGGAGTCCAAGTAAATTAAAATGTCATCTAAATAAATGACCATGAATTGATCCAACAAAACATCACAGAAAACGTCATGCATGAAATTCATTAACAAAGCTGGGGAACTGGTTAATCCAAAAGGCATCACGGTATACTCAAAATGACTGTACCTTATCCAGAAAGCTGTTTTCCACTTGTCCCCTGCACGAATGTGAACCAGATTGTTCTGGAACCACTCAAATCCAACTTCATAAAGATCTTAGCTTGACAAAGCCACTCAATCAGTTCAAGGATGAGGGGAAGCGGGTACTGATTCCTCACTGTGATTGCATTCAACTTGCGGTAATCACAACACAAACGTAGCTCTCCTGATTTCTTTTTCACAAAAAGCACTGGTGCAGCCAATGGGGAGGTGGAAGGCCGGATAAACCTTTTCTGGAGGTTCTTGTCAATAAAATCCCACAACGTGGCCAACTCCGGTTCTGATAGGGAATTTATCCGACCCACCGGCAATTTTGCATCAGGCAACAAGTCGATTGGACAGTCATACAGCCGATGCAGAGGCAACTGATCTGCCTCCTTCTCCCTAAACACATCAGCAAAGTCCATCAACTCTGCAGGTAGATCCAGGTCCACAAGCATAGCCACACTCCCTGCACAGGAGCTCAAGCAATGGTTGGCACACTTCCTATCAAGGAACTTCACAGCTCCAGATGACCAGACAGTCTGTGGATCATGGGCCTGTAGCCACTCCAAACCCAGCACCACCAGAAAATGAGGCACTGCGGCAATGTAAAACAGGTTTCCTCCACATGCTGCCCAATACGCATGCAAAGGGGTTTGGTTGCAGCAACCACAGGTCCTGAATGAAGGGGACAACCATCAATCATCTCCACCATTACTGGTGGGGATACCTGTTGCTGAGGAATGAACCACTGCTTGACAAAATGAGCATCCATGAAATTGGCTGTGGCCCCTGAGTTGACCAAAGCTGGGATCTCCACCGCTCCCACACTAGGCATGAACACACTTGCTGGCAGCACAAGATGCTTCACCAATAGCAACTGTGTTGGAGATGTCAAAGATGTCAAAGGTGGCAAGGGTGGCAAGGTTAGTGAAGATGGCGAGCCTATGGACTTTACACCCCGACCTGCAGACCCCCATAGGCTGAGCAATGCTCATTTCCTGCCACTGCAGGTGTCACTGCTGTGGATGTCTTAACATAACACTTGGATGCAAAATGGCCTTGATTGCCACAATAGAGGCATAAACCATCACGACAACATCTATTCTTTTCTATTTGAGTCAGGCGGGGGTGGCCTGCCCCCAACTGCATAGTTTCCTCCAAAGGCACTTCCACCAGGGGCACCATCTTGCTGGAAACAGATATGGTCTCTGTCTGTTGTTGCATCCTTCGCTGCTGAAGTCCAGCATTGATACAAAGACACAAATGCATGAGCTCCTGAAGGGTGCGAGGGCATTCAGTGCGCGCCAACTCATCCAGAAGCTCTGATGACAAACCCTCCTGGAACTGGTCTAATAGTGCTGCCTCATTCCATTCTACATCCTGAGCAACCACACAAAAACTAGCAATATAATCCATGAGTGAGCCATGCCCCTGCTTCAGCTCTCTCAAACGCCTGTTTGCTATTTGGCTTTGAACAGGGTCCTCAAACATGGCCTGAAACTGATGGCAAAACTCGGCATAATTGTCCAACACCTAATTGTGCTGGGTCAGCAGAGGCATCACCCAACGTGCTGCAGAACCTGACAATAAACTAATCAAAACCCCCACCTTATTCCAGTCAGTGGGAAAGTCCTCAGTCCTCAGGCTTATGTAAACCTGGCACTGCCCCAAAAATGCTGGAAATTGGGCCAGCGAACCATCAAATTTATCTGGTACTGCCACTGGACATTTTTGGCATGGCTGGGCAGCTTGCATTTGTGCCACCTGTGCAGTCAAAAGAGCCACTTGCTGGGTTAACTGGGCAATCTCTGCTCTCAGCTGATCCATGGTTACCCCACAAAAAGCAAAAATAAGTTGAAGTCTTATTTTCTGAAGTCAAAATGTGATGAGCCGTAGTCTCTCAAAATAACCCAAAACCCAAAACATATATTAAAGTCTTCACTATTTTATTAGGCACAGTTTAAAGTCACAAAAGTAAATAATGAGGCAAAAAGAAATCCAAAACAAACCTCATTGATGAGAGTTCCGAAGCAAGCCAAGATAACTAATTATAAACTCCAGGAAAATTACCAAGAAAAGTCCATGGGAAGAACGCCAGCAAAGATAAGCCTCTTTTCAAGGTAAACACTAATTGACTTCAGCAATTCTAACTGTGCAGTTGAAAACTTATATACATGGCTCCCACCTGCAAGCCACAAGGAGGATCATGGTAATCTCCTCTTGAGTAGACCTCACTTTTCCCTGCATGAGCTAGGGTGGATAGGAGATGGGCCTGGATCTTCCTCTGACTGCTCAGCCAGCCTCTGCCCTTCCCCAGCCTCCTCCACCACCTCTGAAGCCACACTCCCACTCCCTGTTAGCTGTTCCTCCTCTTCCTCAGAGTCAGACTCCACCAGGGGTATGACAGAAAGAGATGAATAGAAAACATTGCTCAACTGCCCCCTAGGGAGCTTCCAATTCAAAGTCATGCCTTTCAGACTACAAGGGCCCCCAGTGGTGTTCATGCAGTTAATAAATGAGGTGTTACACGAACATCTTTATAAGGGGGTTCTTGTCTACTTGAATGACATTCTCATCTACACTGAAACCATGGACGAGCACATACCCGTGGCCTGCCAGGTACTGAAAAAACTTCTGGCAGACAACTTGTACGTCAAGCTGTCAAAATGCAAATTTCACTGCACACAGCTAGACTACCTGGGCTACTGAGTATCAAATGAAGGAATAGATGGATCCAGCCAAAGTACAAGCTGTCTGTCATAAAAGTGACAATTGCTGTCTGTCATCCATAAAACATTCCTATACCTATTTTAATAGTTGCCATAAAAAGGGGGGAGGATGAAAAAAATCTGGAAGAACAGCAGTTTGAAAGCGAAAGTACATTCTAACTCTTATCTTTAAAAGATTGTAACTAAAATATCAGAGCTTTTGCCCACAGATATATTTAATTGGAGAATATGAATGTTGTTAGGGATAACATTGTTTACCCTAACTGGTTTAGGTGAAATAATAACTATGAATCATAGTTAGTGTATGCAGCTTTAACTGTGAAATAGCAATTGTGGGAGTGGTTATGAAAACCATTTAAAAGTAGCAAGTCTACAGCTTGCTCGCACTCTCTCTGGCTTTGATGATCCCTGATTACTGCTTGGAATCAAGACTGCATTGCTCGAACGGGAGAGACAACAAAGGACTGATTTGTACGTGAACTGACATAGGATATTCTACATGGACTTTGCTAACTGAATACCCCTGAATGGACTGACTACATGGTAAATGAATATTGGACTGTTATTTGACTATGCTATAAACTTATACTGGAATAAACTATATTTTTGATAGCACAAGCATATCTGTTATTTTTACTGTATGTTAATAAACATACAAGCTTAGCTCACTCATTTATCTGTGTGCCTATCTGACTAACGCTGCACATTCTGTTTAGCTTGTCTACCTAACCCTGGTTGGGGAACCCAGGCTCAACAAATGTGAACATGCTCAACTGGAGAGTCTGGTTTGTGAAACACCCAGGGGGGAGGGGGGAATCAGGGTTACAAGTGACTGTAAATTATGTATTGCCAGAGTTGGCTTCATACAGGGCAGTGCTATTATGTCACCTCTGATAAATCATTTGAAGTTTTTTGAAGTTTGGCTCAAGAATCATGATTTAATTAAAGTGATTGCTGGAATCCTGAAACCATCCTAGGCTGACAGCCCCCTTGCAGCCCTGTTTGCAAAAGAACCAGTGCTGAAGCATTTCGACCCCGAGCAACCCTTCATCATCCAAGCAGATGCCAATGATGTGGCAGTGGGAGCTATGCTACTCCAAAGAAATAGCCAAAAAATTCTACAGCCCTGTAGATAATGGTGATGGGCTGCATGGGAAAAGGGGGATTTTGTGGTGAGATGAGTATTATTCACTTGGTGCCACCTACTGGATGGGGGGCAGAGGCTGTTCAAGGTCTGCATTGACCATAAAAATTTGGACCCCATATAATCAATTGCCCAAACATGTTTTCTGGGCTCAATACCTGTTCGACTTTGTGCTAAAGTACATCTGGGGGGGGTGGAACTTTCTAGATCATGCCCTCTCCCGCATGCCCCAGTACAAATGTTAACAGGAGGAAGTAGTAGATACCATCATCCCCACTGCCCAAATAACTGCCGAACTAACCAACAGGTGACAATACCAAGGCCAGCAAGATCAATCCACAAGCGATCTAACCACGAAACTCAATGGCGAACTGCTAGCAGAGCCCTGGATCTGAGACAATCAGCACATCTTGACAAAAAAAGATGACCTGGCTTGGAAGGGGACAAAACTCTAGGTCCCAGAATCCCTATGCACCCTAATCCTCCAGAAGAGCCATGACACCAAACTGGCAGGCCACTTCAGGTTCTTAAAGACTTTACATTTAGCATGGAAGCAATTCTGGTGGCCATGCATAAAGAAAGAAATGACAATAATGTGAAAAGTTGCACCATTTGCGCCGCAATGAAAAATGACCAGGAAAACCCCCTGGACTGCTGCAACCAGTAGCAGAGCCAATGAGGCCATGGGAGGATATCTCCATGGACTTTATAGTGAAGTTGCCAAAAAGTGGGCAGAACATAGAGATCTGAACTGTAATAGACCTGTTCTTCAAACAGGCACACTTCATACCCTTCAACGGACTATCCTCAGCCCACCAGTTAGCCAAGTTGTTCCTGAAGCACATTTACTGCCTGCATGGAGTACCACAAAGAATTATCTCAGACAGAGGTGTCCAGTTCACAGCTAAGTTCTGAAGGGAGTTCCTGTGGTTCATTAGGTCATCCAAGGATCTTAGCTTGGCCTTTCATCTGAGCACCAAATGTGGGGCAGAGAGACTGAATGCCACGGTAGAGTAGTACCTGAGATGCTATGTGAACTATCAGCACTCCAATTGGGTGGACCTCCTGCCTTCGTGGAAGTGCATACAATAATGCTGTTCACAGTAGCATAGGACTAACCCTGTTCAAAGTAGTGAGGGGCATGGACTTTGTACCAATGCCTGAGTATCCAAGGGATTTCCCCCTCCTCAATCAGCTTGATAAATTGAATGTCAATTCTGAAAGCAACTTGGGAGAATACTTAAAAAGTGTTGGCTAAAGTGATGCAAACCTATAAGAAACAGGCTACAAGAAACCTATAAGAAACACCAAGCTCCACAATGGCCATTCCAGTTGTGGGAGAAGGTTTACCTCTCCATAAAATATCTGAGGTTAAAATTCCCTAGCAAGAAACTGGGGCCAAAGACCATTTCCCATAGAAAAGATCATCAACCCAGTCACAGTGCAATTGAAATTGCCCTGGCTGCTAGGGAAATTACACCTGGTATTCCATTGTAGCCTCTTAAAACCCATGGTCAGGTTGATAGGCCACTACCCTGTGAGCCCCCAGACACTGTGGTCATAGGGCGCCAAACCCATTATGAGTTGCAGTGAATCCTCAATTCGAGGTGGCACAGAAGACAATTCCAATATTTAATCAAGTGGAAGTGTGATTACCAGAGACATCTTGGGTAAAGAGTAGGGACATTCAGGCTGATCGCCTTATAGCAAAATTCAATGCAAAAAATCCAAGCAAGCCAGAGGGGAGGTCACACTCTTATATTCTATACCTGTACTCAAATTGTTTTTTTTCTTTGCACAGGTTGTCTTCAGGAAGTGAGGGGAGCCAAATGTCAACTTGTAAAGTATTTCTGGCTTGCTCTTGAAGGACGGGGAGAGATCTGATGGAGCAGTTCATTGCTATGACCAGAAGCACATCCCACTCATATCTTTCTCCAGATTGTGTTTCAGGTTACCAAGCCCAGCCGGAGAGGGGTGTTTTCCACAACCCACAAAAGTGCTTCATTGGAGAATGTGATTTGTGACACACCCTGGGAGGAGGGGGAAACAGGGTCATAGGTGGGCAATAAATTATGTAGGGCAGAGCTGACTGCACTTGGGAAAAGTGCTGACATGTTGCTCCTAATAAATAATTGGATTTCTTTTGAAACTTGGCTCGAGGCTCATTAATTAATTAGAGCATTCATTGGAATCCTGACAAACAGTTTAGTCTGGCAAGATTCTGTCTATTGCTTTTAAGCAAATAAAGAACTGAATTTTGGCTGGATTTTTCCACAACATCCTTGGATTAGTTGGATACAAGATTATATTTGTAATCTGCCCATCATCCTGGATAGTCGAAGAAATTTATAAGCTTCCTCTTCTCCCCATTTTTTATTTTTATAACAATCCAAAAACACAGAAATTGAAATTACTATGTGACCCACTGTGACCCAGTATGCGCCATACATCAGGCAAGATATGGCCTCTGTATGTAATCTATTTCTCAATCTAATTCAAGAGAAAGTTACGCTGTTGGGGGTATTTTACAAATGAGGGTCTCTTAAAAAATACAGCACAAAGCTGCTCATATTTCCACACATCTAAAAGGTAGATTTCTCTGTGGTCATGTGTTCCAGAAAGATCCAAGTACTTAATAGAAGCAAGAAAAAAAAAAGGGGGGAAGGTTAATTTATCCTTCACAGATTTCTCTCCAGGGAACCGTATACTTAAATTAACAAGGAGAATTAGCACTTTTGTGAACATCTGTTTTTGCTTTCTAAACATCTCTGAATATGGAGAAGAGAATAATAATCTGAAGTGCAATTTTACATGTATTTTTGACCTCTCATTTACCATGTTTTCACAGACTCTGACATGTTATTATTCTGAGTTGTTTGAATGGCCTCTTTTTCTTATTTTGCTTTACATGCTTAGAAGCGTAGTTAGTTTTGAATTTGCACAGAAACCGTCATAAATGGTTTACATATTTTTTGTTTTGTTTTGTTTTTTTGCTGGATGAATTTGCAGTGATTGCTTAAAGTATTATATCATGCACAAGCGAATAGGCATGGCATAAATGGGAGAAAATTCAGACAGAATCTGCTAAATGTCAGGATTCCAAGTAATAAATCCATTTCAAGCAGGGCAATCAGATTCCTCAAAAAATAGCTTTACTGGAAATTCCATATTGGCATTTATCTGGTGAAAACTCACTCTGAAAAGCCCCGTGGGTTTTCCCTAATGAAAAGTAAAAGTTTTTGTCTCAATCCCAAACAATCAGTCACATGGTCCAATCAAAGCACTGTCTGATGATCCAGTGATATCATCTTCCTTCCACTGACCAGGTGTGAGAATGTCCTTGGTTCCGAAGAGAAAGTATCATTTTAACTACACAAGCCCAGCTATCTCTAATTCCACCTCCCTATCCCTCAATCACAGTGTGGCAGCATTGGAGCTCCAAGTATCAGGGTTCCAAGTAATAAACCCAAGGCAATCAAAACTCTGAGGCCTGGAGTTTCCTCAAATAATGAATTTATTAGGAATGTCATATTGAAAACAGACAAAATATTGGAAAAGCTCCTGGTCCAGATGGGCTACTAGCTGAGTTTTATAAGACAATTCAGGAAATAATTTCAGTTACAATGTTGGAAATATTGAATGAGGTTTTGATAAAAAAAATAAAGTACCTGATTCATGGATGAACATGTTACACTTATACGATGTTAAGCCCATGTCACACAGCACCAACGGATGGAAAGAGGATGTAAAACAGAGAGAAACACTTGCCATCTGTTGGTTAATGCGAAACATCTGTTCTGTACTCACTGCGTCCGTTTTTCATACTCTCTATCCGTCCAGCGTCCGTCTACTGAGATATCATGCGCACAAAAAGTTTTGAGCTGCACAAAGCTTTTTGAGCGGATAAAGTATCCAACGCGTCCATTATACATCCACTACGCATACAGGGAACATCCATTATACGTCCGTCGTCATCCGTTATGCGTCCACTATATCCGCTAGGCATCCGCTGTGCATCCGCGCAACTAACATCCACTCCAGCGGAAAACGGACACAGGGAGGAAGCAAAACAGACGTGGAACGGACACACAGCGTTAGTAGCACGGACGTAGAAAGGATGAAAGTGGATGCAGCTCGCATATAAAGCATTAAAACAGAAAAAACGTTCGCATAGGGGACATATCTCGGATATTTAGGATGTCTGCAGGATGTCTAGAGGATGCAAAAGGACACCTAGCAGAAAACCGATATTTATTTATAAAGAGGGGAGAAATCACCTGGATCTCACTTTCAGTCCAGCAGCCCTGCTGTGCAGACCTCTTCAGCCTTCATCTTGCTCTTGCTCTTCCACAGCATCCAGTCATCTCCACCATGGATTGTCCCACACTCCTTTTGGTAGCCACCATCATTCTACAAAAGTGTGAAGCTCTCTACAGTCTCTTTCACCTGTTCTACATGAAGAAAAGGAGGCGATGAAGAAGTGTCTGGGTCCGAAGATGGATCACGAGAAGAGTCGAGTATGGACTGTATAACAAGCTGATGGTGGAGCTGAGGAACGACGACACTCGTGCATTCCAGCACTTCATGAGGATGCCACCAGCCATATTTCACAAAGTTGTGGTTGACCCAGGTTGACCAAGGCAAATACCAACTTCTGGCCGAGCCTGGACCCTGGGCTCAAGGTGGCACTGACTCTGCACCACCTGGCTTCTGGGACCACATACAGGAACATGCAGTACACCTGGAGGGTGCCACACAACACCATCAGCATTGTGGTCAGAGTAGTGGTGTAGGCCATCATCGAAGAATACCTGGAGGAGCTCCTCCAGTGCCCCTCCACTGAAGAAGGGTGGAAGAAATTTGCAGAGCAGTGGTATCAGAAATGGAACTTCCCCCACAACGTAGGAGCCATAGGTGGGAAGCACGTGGCCTGCAAAGCTCCAGCCAACTCAGGGTCCACTTATCACAACTACAAGGGCTTCTTCAGCATCATCCTGTTCGCCATGGTCGATGCTGACTACAAGTTCATGTACATCGATGCTTCAGGCAACGGGTCATCTTCATATGCCCCAGTATACAACACCAATCACCTCAAGGAGGGGCTGGAATGCAACCTCATCATGGGCTTCCCAGATCCAGAGCCCCTGCCCAACAACACAAAAGATGTGCCCTACTCCGTCATGGGGGATGACGCCTTCTCCCTCAGAACCTACCTCATGAAGGCCTACACTTCCAGATGCCTCACCCGTGAAGAGAGGATCTTCAACTACAGGCTGTACAGGGCAATGCGGGTGGTGGAGAATGCCTTTGGCATTCTGGCCAACAGGTTCCATGTACTTCTCACCACCATGCAGCATCGCCCACAGACCATGAGGAACATCGTAGAAGCTTACTGCATCCTGCACAATCTCATGCGCACCCGCTACCCAGTGTTGCAGAACAGGCTCGTGGACTTCCAACAAGGCAATGGGGACATGGAGCCTGGTGAATGGAGGCAAGGTTGAAACCTGATACATACTGTGGATGTGCAAGGTCCCAACAGAGCTTCACGTGAAGGGAAGAAGCAGCACAACCTCCTGAAACACTGGTGCAACTCCCCAGCTGGAGCAGTGGAGTGGCAAGACAGGATGATAGATGATTAATGGATGCTTCCTTCAGCTGTCTCATCACACTGATAAAATTGTGCCATGTATGTTGAGTGGCCCTACAATGAACAGGGCATTTAATAAAGAGTTGTGTTTATGTTGAAATGTGTTGATGAATGATTAAATTGTTATTGATAATAAAGGGCCATAGGTGTGGCACCTGGGAGGGTGGACCATACAGTCCCACTATACTTGCACTGGAGGTTTATCTATCCCACTGCTATCCTAACCCATCCCACAGCTATTACCCATCCCACAGATATCCCTACCCATCCCACTGTTATCCTTACCCATCCCACAAGCATTCAAAGGCTTAAACCATTTCTAAAAGTTTCCACCAAGACTTTATTTACTAAAAGAACTGAACCAAGTGTGTGAAGCAAAGATAAACTTTCTTAATAACAAACTGTAAAAGCAAAATGACCCAGGTCAAGTGTCCCAAAGATAAAGTCAACAGGTAGCAACCCAGTCTCTGGCACTCTTCTTAGTCACTCTGAGGCGTGCCCATTATCTCAGGTGTGAAGGGTCCAGAAGCTGTGGAGGTGGCTGCTGCTGGAATGCTGATCTGAGGCGCCATTGGGGTGCCTGGCCCTGAGAGGACAACAGGGGATGGTGTGTGGAGGAAACTCTCAGAGAGCTGGCTCAGTCCTGTGATGTTGAGAGCCCCTTCCTCCATGACATGGGGTGTCAGTCCCAAGACCGATGACAGATGTTCTGAGGCCGGGCTTGGCTGTGGGGTGGAGGAAGGAGGAGTGTAGTGGGGCTTCTGGTCTGCAGCTGAGCCAGGTGAGGCGTGGGTGGCATCTGTGGTGTGGGTGGCATCTGTGGCGTTGGTGGCATCAGTGGCGTTCGATGTACCTGTGTCTGGACTGGGAAGGGCTGCCTGTGCTGCTGGAACTCCTGGTAGCCATAGCCTTGGTAGGTGAGGGCCTGTGGAAAGCCTTGAAAGGGCTGTGACATCACCTGGGGTGGAGGAGCAGACCTGGACTGGGTCGGAGCAGGTTCAGCTGGGCCTGGAGGGTTGTGCAGAAGACCTGTGATCCTCTCCTTTATCACCTGGTGCTGTGATTCGGACATGTCCATGAGAGTCTGGTTGACATACGTGAGAAAGGGCTTTTGGTTTGAGGATGGTATGTCGGTGTGTGCCAGCTGAGAGAGGAGATCTACACTGCTTTTGATGGTGTTCCTGATCTCCAGCAGGACAGTGTGGCTCTGCCCCTCCGGTCTGCCTCTATCCCTGCTTTCTGTGGAGGTGGAGCTGGGTGTGGGTGTGGGTTGGTCTCTGGTGTCAGTGCCCTCTCCTTGCTCCCACTGCATCAGGGGGTCCTCCACGTCCTCTGCCATGGGGAGTGCAGCTGTCAGGGGGGGTTCCGCCATGGGACACTCCACAGATCCCTGCCAGGACATAGGAGCTGACTCTTGGCCAGAAGAGGACTGGTTCTCTGTGGGCTGCCTGAGAGAGAGGGTAGACAGAGGGGCTGCTCCTCGGTGGCCGATCTCACCCTCCAAGAAGCTGCACTTGGCCATCACATAGGTCTCCCGGTCAATGAGCTTGACCGTGGCCTGGCCAGACTTCTTCAGGTGCAGCTTCCCGTACCAGGTGTGCATGTGCTTCCACCACCCGAGGAAGACCTCCGAAGTGCAGCCCAGGCTCTCTGCCTTCTCTCTCCTGGCCGCCTGCTTCCTCCTGATGTCTCAATAGATCCTGTGTCCCTTCCACCATAGGTACTCGTTCTCCCTCAGCCATTCGAGCACCTCATCCTCATGTTCCTCTTCGATGGAGTCCTGCCTCCTCTCCCTATCTCGCGTATTCCTCTTCCTCCCTCTGGCAGGGCCTTCTGGGCCCTCATCAGGAGGGCTTTGAGGTTCTAGGGGCTGGTCCACCACACCACCACCACCAGCAGCAACAACAACAGCAGCAGCAAAAGCAGCACCAGCAGCACCAGCAGCACCAGCAGGACCAGGAGCAGCACCAGCAGAGTAAGCACCAGCAGAAGCACCAGCACCAGGAGCAGCGCCAACAGAGTAAGCACCAGCAGAAGCACCAGCACCAGGAGCAGCACCAGCAGAGTAAGCACCAGCAGAAGCACCAGCACCAGGAGCAGCGCCAGCAGAGTAAGCACCAGCAGAAGCAGAGTCAGCCTGAGTAGCAGAAGCCCCAGCAGAAGCAGAGTTAGGGCCAGGGGGTGGGATGGTGGCCCTGTCCTTCTTGCCAGGGCTGGCAGAAGATGGCACAGGCTTCCTCTTCTTCCCCATGGTTGTTGGCTGGAGATGTGTCTGGCAGCAGGTCTTTCCTCTGAATGGTGACCTGCTTGTGAGCTTCATCCTTTTATATCCGTAGGGCTGACAATATGCATCCTCCCTGCATAGGCATTCGCTAGGCATCCGCTCTGCATTTGCGTCATCCGCTAGGCATCCGCTCTGCATCCGCTCCTTCCGCTGTGCGCCCGCTTTGCTGTGCTCCCCCGGAAGCCCTGCGGATGTGCCATCCGCTTCCATCTGCTTCCATCTGCTACCATCTGCTAGGCTTCCATGGAGCATCCGCTTTACATCCTGGCTACGTCCTCTCCTCGTCCGTTCCTTTCCATTGTTGTCCGCTCTGTTTATGCAAATTTTCGCACTTTTGAGAGTGGATGGAATATTTTCTCGTCCGCTGTGTCCTTTGTACATACTTTTTGCATCCGTTGGCCTATGTGACAGGCCCTTTACACTTATAATAATGTTACTGAAGCAGGTTGAAAGTTCAAAAAAAAAATTTGCATTTACCAGAAATCCTCTGACTCCTTTCCTTGCTTCTTATAGAGATACCATGCAAAACCACGAAATTGCTGAACTAAGGAACTGTGAGTAAGCATGTTTCAGTGAATAAGGATGGATCTGGAAAATACCAGAAATGTACTTCTCCTTTTTGGTATAGTTTCATAAGAAACGCCCCAGGCTAGGTTGAGGTTATGAAATGTATAAAAGTGATGCCTCAGGAAGAGCCAGGGATTCAGAATTTGCCATGCTAATGCTCTGAACCTTTGTGCACAAATAAAACCTGTACTCTCCAACCTTTCGTGGTCTTGTGTCCTGATTTGGAAGCAAGATTTGCTGCAACATTACAACTTACATAACCAGCATATGTTACACTTATACCAAAAGAAGAACCCTCAACAAATAAAAATTATAGACCAATATCCCTGCTAAATGCTGATTATAAAATATTTGCTTCAATAATGGCAAAGACTAAAAAGATATTTAAACTATTTTATACACTCAGACCAAAATGGATTTCTGCCCAAGAGACAAATAAAAAATAAGATGAGCATAATTTGGAATATTATGAAACCCACTCAGAGAAGCAAATGGCATTAGTGTTTTTAGATGCACAGAAAGCATTTGACAATGTGAATTGGCAGTTTATGTTGATGCAATTGGAGGAGATGGGTTTTGGAGACAGGTATATAAATGCATTAAAAGTGATATACAATAAGCAAACAGCAAGAGTAATGATAAATGGAGAATTGATAGAAAACTTCAACATCTTAAAAGGAACTAGACAAGGCTGTCCATTATCCTGATTATTATTTGTATTGACACTGGAAGTTTTGAATAGAAATATTAGAAAAATGGAGAAATAAAGGGAATAAAAAACAAAGAGTATAAACTACAAGATTTCACAAATGATTTGATTTTTATATTGGAAGAGCCATTGGAAGTAGGCTCAAAGTTGCTTAGAGAAATAGAGGAGTTTGGCAAAGTAGCAGGACTGAAAATAAACAAAGAAAAAACAAAAAATTTGGTGAAAAATATGACAGAGAAACAAAAGAAAAGATTAATGGACAAACTAAATATTCAAATTTCAAAAAAGCGAAATATCTAGGCATACAAATGACAGCTAGATGTGGAACACTTAAAGAAAATAACTACAACAGATTACTACAATAAATTGTGATAGATCTAGAAAAATGGAAAAATCTACAACTATCTCTAACAGGCAGAATAGCGACAATTAAAATGAACATACTGCCAAAAATATTGTACTTATTCCAAACAATTCCAATAAGATGAAAAAAAATAATTTGAAGACTTAAATAAAATGATGATAAAATTTATTTGGTGGGGGAAAAGGCAAGAATTAAGATAAAATTATTACAGGATGCAAGGTTGAGAAGGGATTTTGGATTACCCAGTTGGGAATTATATTATCAAGCAACAATATTGATGTGGATGAAGGAATGGGTTGTCGTGAAAAATGCCAGATTATTAACATTAGAAGGGCATGATTTACAATTGGGTTGGCATGCATTCTTACGGTATAAAGAAAGTAAGGCACATGGATATTTTAGGAGACATTACATTAGAAATGCTTTATTAACAGTACGGGAAAAAATAAGAGACTATCATTATCAGAAAATATTAGTCTGGTTATCAACATTAGAAGCTTTTACATATCCACAGCTATTTAAAAAGGTATAATTAGATATGATGAAATTCTAAATGAAAAGGGTAAACTCAAAACAAAGCAAGAATTAGACTTAGAAGGGATAAATATAAATTGGTATTCATATTTGCAAATACATACAAGGTATGAAAAGATATTAAGATGACTGGGTTTTACAAGGAATTGACTGAATTGGATAAAATCCTAACAGGTACCAAAGAGAAGTTGATTAAAAAACTATATGGTTATTTATTAGGAGTGAAATCAGAGAATGAACAAGTAAAAGAAACAATGATTGCATGGGAGAAAATTTTTGGATATGGAATAGATCTATATAAATGGCAGTTATTATGGTCTAGAAACGATAAATTAACTATGTCAATGGCCTATAAAGAGAATTTGTATGTTTTACAGGTGGCATTTATCCCTAATGAGAATTGTTAAGATGTTTGAAGACAAGTCAGCGAAGTGTTGGAAATGTCAAAAGTCACCAGGATCATCCTACCACATGTGGTGGACATGCGCAGAGGCTAAAAAGTATTGGACTAGAATACACATGTGGCTGGAGAAGATGATAAAACAACCTATAGACCTAAAACCAGAGACATTTTTATTGGGAATTTTGCCTGAGGGTTATAACAAAGAGTTAACATATTTGATTATCAATATATTAACAGCAGCTAGGATTGTATTTGCACAAAATTGGAGAAATGAAAAAATTCCAACAGAGGAGGAAATAATTAAGAAAATAATGGAATGTGCAGAAATGAGTAGATTAACAATGATGATTAGAGAACAAGAAGAAAGACTATTATAAAATTTGGAATTTATTTTATGAATGGCTGGATAGAAGAGTAAGGAATTGAATTATATAAGTATAGTATAATATATTGTTATTGATAAATAGATGAGCTAGATAGAGTAAGAAAATAAATTTGAAATATATTATTGAAAGTCAATAATTATAAAGCTAGGAATAATAGAATAAGTGATATATGCAATATAAAATACTGATTAGAAGGATTATAAATATATACAAATTAAATATGTATGATAACATTTTATGCACCCAACTGACACACTGTGGAACAGAAAGAAGGTTTTATATGTTTGTATGTTACTGTTGTTCTAAAAATAAAAAACTTTTATAATAATAAAAAAGGAATGTCATATTGAAACATCTGAAGAAAACCCAACTCTGAAGGACCCGAGGTTTTCCCTACCCAAATCCCAAAGTTCTTTCCCCCAGGTCATATGTCGATCACATGGTCCAATCAGGTCGCAGCCCCAATTCTGGCTGGCTTTTGTCCATGCCTCTCCAACAGCTGATTGAGCGTCCTTGGCTCCCACAGGAAACAACATTATTTTACCTACACACTCCCCAGCTATCTCTATCTCCCCCCCCCCCCCATATTCCCACAGCTTCAACCAACTTTGCTGTGGCAGCACTGAAGATGTTCCCAAAATGGCTTCAGGCTGACACCAGAACCTTTTTGTGCTACTGGATTCCTCTTAATTTGTTAGTTTCTAGAGTGAACCTGATATCACCTATTGCACGGCTTGTACATCATAAATTGTCTTCTATTTTTCATTAGAAACAAAACATTTATTGGTTTAGAAAATATTACCTGTTCAAATAAGGTAATCCATCTATAGAAGAAGCCCTTTTCCTTCACCATATGACAACTCTGTATGCTCATAGTTACTTCTGTCTGTGATTGAAGATGAGAAGCACTGGAGTTTGGGATGCTTTATTCTATGAAACATCTGCCTCAAAATAACTGGATCTTCAGTTACAATGCAGGATTCATCTTTCTTTTCTTGCTTGTTATGTTCTCCTCTCTTCTCCTCTCCTCTCCTCTCCTCTCCTCTCCTCTCAAGAGGCTATGACTGATAATCTTGTGATATTTTAGTTTTCATACCAGGTAAAAACTTGCTAACTGCAACGGTGAATAGTAAAGACACTGCAAAGATATCACATAACTCTCTCATATATTTTTCATCCTTGGGAACATTTGGGGATTAGCTCAGTGTTTTGCCTTTATTAGGATATTGGTATTGTTTTGGTATTGTTTATTTAATTGAATAGTCATAAGACCTTATCAATTAGAATATTGGCTAATTTTATTTGCTAATTATGTTTGAGGAAGTGATGCTTTGTGAATATTGGAAAAAAATCATTTTTCAACCAAGGTGCAACCTCATGCACAGTTGCGGATTTCAGATTTGTTTTGCCATCTGGATGCATTTCAAAAGAGGAGGAAGTATTTCCTTCAGGTACTCTCAGTTATAAAAAAAATGCTACTTGCTAGATTATTATTTGCTTCAACCAATTTATCACAGGAGGCTTCAAAAGGAACTCAGCAGCCCAGATGAAAAGGAATACTGGCAAAAAGAAATACTTGGAAAACTGAGCTGATTACTTCTTGGCAGAAGTGTATAATGAAGGGGAAAAATGGAACAAGTTGATTATTGTTTTAAGATTTAAAATGTTGGCAACCTGACAGTGATGTTTGTAATAATAATAGTCCACACTATTTGTACCTAGTAGATTTTGCTTCATTTTTCAACTTTAAGCAACCTACATATGATAGAGACATTTATGGAGCACCATGAAATCTCAGAAAATGTGTGAATAAAGGAAGATACCCCCAAAAAAAACAACAACAACCTTTGAACAGAGACTGTGGGTGCACAAGGTGAACCATGAACACTGTTACTGTTGGTGGAACATGTTATTCTCTATTGCTCTCTCTGTGAAGATGCTTGCCAGGAATTATTATTTCCATTCTTTACTAAATATCCTGGTTGTTCTGATTTGTTTTATCTCCAGGATTTATTATCAGATCAATCTGATTTTGTTCCCTTGACCACAGCCAAATACTGTTCAATATCCTGTGTAGTACTCCATAGTATTAATATTAACACTTTTTAATATTTTAGTATTATATTTTTTCGTTTCATTTTAATTGATTGTAACTGACTTCCGGCTGTACTTCCATTGCAGTCGGAGTGAGGTCCACAATCATCCGTGGCTTCATTTCGAGATCTCCTCATTGGAGGGTCCCAATCAGGACCAGAACCACCCTGGAAGGGTGGTGAAGAAAGGGGGACTGCCTGACAGATAGAGGGGAGCTGCATCTCTTTTACCCTGACAAGGAAAAACCCATTTGAAGATGAGCTATAGTGGTAGCCAAAATGGCTGCCATGAAGACAGGAGGCAATCTGAAAACCTAAGACTGTTGGATTGAAGAAGCAGTGAATGGTGTGTGGACTGGTAAAAATACTTTGAACTACAAAAGGTAACCCCCATAAAAATAATCAGGAAAGAGATCTCACAAAGAACTGGACTAGTTCTTTGATCTTAAAGTTAGAGAAAAATTTGGGAAACATAAAGAATTTAATCATTAAAATGTAAATGAAAAGGAAATAATTCAAAGAGAAATTACAAAAAAGAATATTAAATTGGAACTGGTGATTGTACAGGAATTTGCATTGGATAGGTATTATTTAAAATGCTGAAACTGATTGTGAAAAAAAGGGAATAAAAGCTAACATTTGAAAAAACTGGCAAAATTGATGAAAGTTTAAAGAAACAAAAAAGAAAAGGTAGAAAGTGGAAACCAGATTAAGAGCACCATCTGCTGTTAAAAGAAAAATCCAGTAGATCCCTGAAACCTTATGACCTACTTAAAGTGTGAATTTAAAGGAAAATAAAAGGAACTATATTATAACAAGACCCCAGAAAGTTGAAATATTAAAATTAAAATGGTGGAGGAATATATGAAGATACTACCCCTGGATTTTTTGAAAAGGAATAGACTGATTAAACTTGGGAAATAAAGACTTAAGGATATTGGCTTCAAAGATCAAAGAAAGATGCTGGATTATATAAAGATTACAGGACAATTGGATAATTGGACACAAAAATAAAATAAGCAAAATAAAAATGAGCAAAATATGCAAAGAAATAGTGTTGGAACCTCAAACTATGAAATAAATGATAAATAGAAGCTTGGACTTATGGAATAAAATACAAACCATGAAAGAAAATTTAGAAATGGTGATGCAAACTACAGAAGAATAAGGAAGGGAGGAGGAGGAGGAGTAAAAGAGAAACCAGCAAATCAGAGCAAAGGGGAAAACAAATAACATAAAAGGACAAAAAAGAAATTAAATCCAAAATGTAAATGATTGATGTAATAAATCAAGGGGAGAATATTCTGAAGGTTAAGCAACAGAAAAGGAAATTACAGAAAGATTTGGAGGCGGTGGGGGTAAAACCTGATAATTGGAAAAAGAAACAGTGGAAAGCAATAGAGAAAGGAGGAATGAGTAAGAGAAAGGGTCAAAATGATAGAAAATGGAAGGCAAGCTAGGAAAAAAGTAACTGATACAGCAAGGGGAGTATGATCATATTTGTTTTGAAATGTTAAAAAACCTGGAACCACAAAGATGCATTTAAAGAAATAAAAAAATGTACTGAAAATTAATTGATTGTAACTTTTATGTTTCATTTGCTGGTCTATGATTAGTTTGATTTGATTTGATATAAAGATTTGATTGATTGCATATCATTCTATGTACATACCTACCAAGAAATATATTCCATTAAATTCAGAGAACTACATTCCCAGTTATCTACCTATCCTTAGCAGGTAGGAGTAGCTATCTGGTCTTCTAAAGGACCAAGACCAAATAGAGTTAGGTCTGGTTGGTATTTGAATCAAGGAATAACAAAGCCATGGATTAGACTGGAAGCCAAAAGGGGGAAAAATTTTAAGAAGGTAGAGTTAAGGAAGTAACAAAGAAGGTGGGGAGTAACAATTTGTTTCCATAAAATTGCCAAGTGCATAGGAAGTCATCAGCTTACTTTGAAGGAGACTTGCAAAGGATATAGAAGACATCAATCTAATGATTTTTAGCAAGACAAATCTAAATAATGAGAACCACTGGAAGACAGAGAATAACAATAACTATATATATATATATATATATATATATATATATATATATATATATATGTGTGTGTGTGTGTTTTCTTAAGTTTTCGCGGGTACTTACATGTGTGCTGTTCAGATTCCTTCGGGTATTATCCCACGTCATTGTAGTTCTGTTAAAGTTGTAGCAACGTTTCAGCAGAATCTCATCTGCCATCTTCAGGCTTCTGTATGGATATGGGTCTTACAGCTCCTGGTTTTAAATTTGAGGCTGGTCCATTCTGATTGGTTGGGAGCCTGGACCTGTTTCATTGGACTTGGAGTTTGATTGATTGGTGTTCCTGGTTTCTTCTGTCTGTTTTCTGGCTTTGATTGGCTGGCAACACTCTGTTCTTGTGTTGGAGGCTTTTAGTGCAGCTTGGCTCCGTGTGAAGGGACGGCTGCCCTACATAAGAGGTACCACAGATAAAATCAGTAAGATACTACA
>BLBF01000065.1:16140302-16152678 GCA_015471245.1 Laticauda colubrina | reverse complement strand
TTTTGTTTTTATTAATCATACAAACAGTGGAGTTACTGAAAACATGAAAAATACATAAATGACATTTTTTGTTACACTTGTATTATTGTTACATATTGATACTTATGTTTCTCCTTTGCTTTTTCTGAATAGCAAAAAGCAAAGGAGAAACAAACAGAAGTATCAACATGTAACAATAATAATAAAATAATTTTTATTTATGTATTTATATTTTAGTATCTGTTTTGTTTTTATGATTGATAAAAATCAAAACAGATACTAAAAAAATAAAGAAATACATAAAGAAATGAAAAAAGAAACTTACCAAAAATTAGGCAGGCAACTTGGCTAGCCAGCTACACTGGGGTCCTTCTCGGTCTTCTTCTCGCGGTATGCTGCCGCGAGAATGGTTGGGCGGGTGGCCCAGGAGTCAGCACTTGACTGGGGCTAGCGGAGGCAGCAGCAGGAGAAGGTAGATGATCAGTGGGGTTTGCTGTGTTTGCCTCCTCACTCACCAATTAGTGATGGAAGGCCAGGTAGCAACAACGGTGCAATGGGCAGTGGCCGGGAGAAGATGGCGCCAGCCAAAGATGGCATCTGCTGGCTGGGTGAGGCAAGTAGCAAGGGCATCTTGGCAGCCTGGAAGTCGGCACTCGACTGGGGCTGGCGGCGGCAGCAGGAGGAGCTCGGCAACTGGCAGGACTTGTTCCCTTTGCCTCCTCACTCACCAATCAGTGGTGGAAGACAAGACAGCTATTTCCTTGGCATCAGAGGAATATAGGGAGGAGCAGGCCAAATCAGGTCAGGGCCTTTCAGGATTGTGATGGCTTATAGACAGGGAGTAACTGGGGCAGGATGACCAAGAGAGGCTAAGCAGTGGACAAGAAAGACAGAGCTCAGGCGATAAGAAGGATCACCCATTTCTGATCCTTGAATATGGAGAGAAGGCAGAAATAGCTCAGTCTGACCCGATGACTCAGGAGGAGAGCATCCCTCCCTTCTCCACAAGGCACACCTTAAGGGACTGTCACATAGGCCGACGGATGCAAAAAGTATGTAAAAAGGACACAGCGGACGAGAAAATTTTCCATCCGTTGTTATCCGCTCTCAAAAGTGCCCCAAATTTACATAAACAGAGCGGACAACAATGGAAAGGAACGGACGAGGGGAGGACGTAGCCAGGATGTAAAGTGGATGCTTCACATAAGCCTAGCGGATGGAAGCGGATGGAAGCGGATGGCACATCCGCAGGGCTTCTGGGGGAGCACAGCAAAGCGGAAGCGCAGCGGAAGGAACGGATGCAGAGCAGATGCCTAGTGGATGAATAACGGATGCCTAGCGGATACAAAGCGTTCAATGCGCATGCTGGGAGGATGCATTGTGTCAGCCCCGCGGATATAAAAGGATGCAGCTCACAAGCAGGTCACCATTCAGAGGAAAGACCTGCGGCCAGACACATCTCCAGCCAAAACCATGGGGAAGAAGAGGAGGCCTGTGCCATCTTCTGCCAGCCTTGGCAAGAAGGACAGGGCCAGCATCCCACCCTCTGGTGCTGACTCTGCTTCTGCTGGGGCTTCTGCTGCTCGGGCTGACTCTGCTGGTGCTGGTGCTTACTCTGCTGGTGCTGCTCCTGGTGCTGGTGCTTCTGCTGGTGATTACGCTGCTGGCGCTGCTCCTGGTCCTGCTGGTGCTCCTGGTGCTTCTGGTGCTGCTGGTGCTTACTCTGCTGGTGCTGCTCCTGGTCCTGCTGGTGCTGCTGGTGCTGCTGGTGCTGCTGGTGCTGCTGGTGCTGCTGGTCCTACTGGTCCTGCTGGTGCTGCTGATCCTGCTTTTGCTGCTGCTGTTGTTGTTGCTACTGGTGGTGGTGGTGTGGTGGACCAGCCCCTAGAAACTCAAATCCCTTCTGATGAGAAGGCCCTGCCAGAGGGAGGAAGAGGCATATGTGAGATAGGGAGAGGAGGCAGTACTCCATCGAAGAGGAACATGAGGATGAGGTGCTCGAATGGCTGATGGAGAACAAGTACCTATGGCAGAAGGGACACAGGCTCTATTGAGACACCAAGAGGAAGCAGGCGGCCAGGAGAGAGAAGGCAGAGAGCCTGGGCTACACTTCAGAGGTCCACCTCAGGTGGTGGAAGCACATGCACACCTGGTACAGGAAGCTGCACCTCAAGAAGTCTGGCCAGGCCGCGGTCAAGCTCACCGAACGGGAGACCTACGTGATGGCCAAGTGCAGCTTCTTGGAGGGTGAGATCGGCCACCGAGGAGCAGCCCCTCTGTCTACCCTCTCTCTCAGGCAGCCCACAGACAGCCAGTCCTCTTCTGGCCAAGAGTCAGCTCCTGTGTCCTGGCAGGGATCTGTGGAGCGCCCCACGGCGGAACCCCCCCTGACAGCTGCACTCCCCATGGCAGAGGACGTGGAGGACCCCCTGATGCAGTGGGAGCAAGGAGAGGGCACTGACACCAGAGACCAACCCACACCCACACCCAGCTCCACCTCCACAGAAAGCAGGGAGAAAGCCAGACCGGAGAGGCAGAGCCACACTGTCCTGCTGGAGATCAGGGACACCATCAAAAGCAGCATAGATCTCCTCTCTCAGCTGGTACACACCGACATACCATCCTCAAATCAAAAGCCCTTCCTCACCTACGTCAACCAGACCCTCATGGACATGTCCGAATCACAGTACCAGGTGATAAAGGAGAGGATCATAGGTCTTCTGCACAACCCTCCAGGCCCAGCTGAACCTGCTCCGACCCAGTCCAGGTCTGCTCCTCCACCCCAGGTGATGTCACAGCCCTTTCAAGGCTTTCCACAGGCCCTCACCTACCAAGGCTATGGCTACCAGGAGTTCCAGCAGCACAGCCAGCCCTTCCCAGTCCAGACACAGGTACATCGAACGCCACAGATGCCACCAACGCCACAGATGCCACCCACACCACAGATGCCACCCACGCCTCACCTGGCTCAGCTGCAGACCAGACAGCCCCACTACACTCCTCCTTCCTCCACCCCACAGCCAAGCCTGGCCTCAGAACATCTGTCATCGGTCTTGGGACTGACACCCCATGTCATGGAGGAAAGGGCTCTCAACATCACAGGACTGAGCCAGCTCTCTGAGAGTTTCCTCCACACACCATCCCCTGTTGTCCTCTCAGGGCCTGGCACCCCAATGACAGCTCAGATCAGCACTCCAGCAGCAGCCACCTCCACAGCATCTGGACCCTTCACCCCTGAGATAATGGGCATGCCTCAGAGTGACTAAGAAGAGTGCCAGAGACTGGGTTGCTACCTGTTGACTTTATCTTTGCTTGGGATACTTTACTTGGGTCATTTTGCTTTCACAGTTTGTTATTAATAAAGTTTATATTTGCTTCACACATTTGGTTCAGTTCTTTCAGTAAATAAAGTCTTGGTGGAAATTTTAAGAAATGGTTTAAGCCTTTGCATGTTTGTGGAATGGGTAAGGATAGCAGTGGGATGAGCAGGGATACCAGTGGGATGGGTAATAGCTGTGGGATGGGTAGGATAGCAGTGGGATGGGCAGGGATACCTGTGGAATGGATAATAGCTGTGGGATGGGTTAGGATAGCAGTGGGATAGGAAACCCCCACTGCAAGTATAGTGGGACTGTATGGTCCACCCTCCTAGGTGCCACACTTATGGCCCTTTATTATCAATAACAATTTAATCATTCATCAACACATTTCAACATAAACACAACTCTTTATTAAATGCCCTGTTCATTGAAGGGCCACTCAACATAAATGGCACAATCTCATTAGTGTGATGAGACAGCTGAAGAAAGCATTCATTAACCATCTACCATCCTGTCTTGCCACTCCACTGCTCTAGCTGGGGAGTTGCACCAGTGTTTCAGGAGGTTGCGCTGCTTCTTCCCTTCGTGAAGCTCTGTTGGGGCCTTGCACATCCACAGTATGTATCAGGTTTCGCCCTTGCCTCCATTCAGCAGGCTCCATGTCCCCATTGCCTTGTTGTTGGTCCACGAGCCTGTTCTGCAAGACTGGGTAGCGGGTGCGCATGAGATTGTGCAGGATGCAGCAAGCTTTCACGATGTTCCTCACGGTCTCTGGGCGATGCTGCATGGTGGTGAGAAGTACATGGAACCTGTTGGCCAGAATGCCAAAGGCGTTCTCCACCACCCGCCTTGCCCTGGACAGCCTATAGTTGAAGATCCTCTCTTCATGGGTGAGGTATCTGGAAGTGTAGGGCTTCATGAGGTAGGTTGTGAGGGAGAAGGCATCATCCCCCACGATGAAGTAGGGCACATCTTGTGTGTCGTTGGGCAGGGGGTCTGGATCTGGGAAGCCCATGATGAGGTTGCGTTCCAACCCCTTCTTGAGGTGACTGGCGCTGTATACCTGGGCATCTGAACATGACCCATTGCCTGAAGCATCGATGTACATGAACTTGTAGTCAGCATCAACCATGGCGAAGAGGATGATGCTGAAGAAGCCCTTGTAGTTGTGATAAATGGACCCTTAGTTGGCTGGAGCTTTGCAGGCGATGTGCTTCCCATCTATGGCTCCAACGGTGTGGGTGAAGTTCCACTTCTGATACCAACTTTCTTCTGCAACTTTCTTCCAGCCTTCTTCAGTGGAGGGGCACTGGAGGAGCTCCTCCAGGTATTCTTCGATGATGGCCTGCACCACTTCTCTGACCACAATGCTGATGGTGTTATGTGGCATCCTCCAGCCATACTGCATGCTCCAGTCAGTGCCACCTTCAGCCCAGGGTCCAGGCTGGGCCGGAAGTTGGTGTTTGCCTTGGTCAACCTGGGTCTCAGCCACCCCACAACTTCATCAAACATGGCTGGAGGCATCCTCATGAAGTTCTGGAATGCACGAGGGTCTTCGTTCCTCAGCTCCACCATCAGCTTGTTGTACAGTCCGTACTCGGCTCTTCTCGTGATCCATCTTCGGACCCAGACACTTCTTGATGCCTCCTTTTCTTCCTGTAGAACAGGTGAAAGAGCCTGTAGAGGGCTTCGCACTGTTGTAGAACGATGGCGGCTACCAAAAGGAGTATATGATGATCCATGGTGGAGATGACTGGATGCTGTGGAAGAGCAAGAGCAAGATGAAGTCTGAAGAGGTGTGCACCGCAAGGCTCCTGGACTGAAGTGAGATCCAGATGATTTCTACCCCTTTTTATTGGAAATATAGGTTTTCCGCTAGGTGTCCTTTTGCATCCTCTAGGCATCCTGCAGACATCCTAAATATCCGAGATATGTCCCCTATATGAACGTTTTTTCCATTTTAATGCTTTGTATGCAAGCTGCATCCGCTTTCATCCTTTCTATGTCTGTGCTACTAACGCTGCGTGTCCGTTCCGCGTCCGTTTCTCTTCCTCCCTGTGTCTATTTTCTGCTGGAGTGGATGTGAGTTCCGTTTTCTGCTGGAGCGGATGTGAGTTGCGCGGATCCGCAGCGGATGCCTAGCAGATATAGCGGACGCGTAACGGATGACGACGGACGTATAACGGATGTTCCCCATATGCGTAGCCGATGTATAAATGACGCGTTGGATACTTTATCTGCTCAAAAAGTTTTGAGCAGCTCAAAACTTTTTGAGCGGATGAAATGTCAGTAGACGGATGCTGGACGGATAGAGAGTAAAAAACAGACGCAGTGAGTACAGAACGGATGCATCGCATTAACCAACGGATGGCAAGTGTTTCTCTCTGTTTTACATCCTCTTTCCATCCGTTGGTGCTGTGTGACATGGGCTTTAAGGAGATGAAACTTAAGGAGATGCTATGGGGAGGGCATTTGTCAGGAACAAATTCTGAATTTATGGCAGGTTGTGTTCTATTGCTCACATTGGATGTTTCCTGGACATCTTGCTTTATTTCTTGCTTCCTGGATGAATTGCCTTCTTAGTTTGCTTCATGGACAAACTGACTATTTCCTTGCCCCGGTGGATTTCTTGTTTTGAAGCCATTGTGCTCACAGCTTTGTGCTGGACTACTTGTAGCCAGAGTCTGCTGGAGGTGTGTCTGTATGTGTGTCATCACTTTGCTCTGGAACTTGCCAGAAACATGGGAGTGTTTGGAGAACATTTGGAGCAATCAAGGGGTGGTTTGAACTTTGAGCTGACTGTTGTCTCTGTGCCATGCCCGGGTCATCAAACATGCTTGACATGTTTGGTATAGATATATTTTACATCAGAAATACTAATCTAACTCAGAAATAGCTTTATTCTGGTGATGGACATGCTTTGCTGATTTGGGGGGTGGTTCTCTCTCCTTCTCTCTCCCTCTCCTTTCCCTCTTCCCCTACCCCTCTCTCTTTCTCTCTCTGTCTCTCTGTCTCTGTCTCTGTCTCTGTCCCTGTCCCTGTCCCTGTCCCTGTCTCTCTCTCTCTCTCTCTCTCTCTCTCTCTCTCTCTCTCTCTCTCTCTCTCTCTCTCTCTCGTAGTTTAACATAAATATGCGACGTCTACCTAGATTTAATGCAGCTGTTTTAGAGTGACATTCGGATATACAATTATAAATCACTCATGGAATGATATTAAAAATGGATATTTGTGCTCTAAGCTCAGCAGCATGATTGTTGTCCTTAGCTGGAACTGACACAGACCATTTTTCCATGAGTTCTTCTATTTCTAGATGTAGTATTACATTCTTATTATGGTAATGCAAAGTGTCACTGGTTTCCAAATTGGTTACCTGTCATTGTTCCTTTATAAACTTTTAAAAATATTTTTTATCCTGCTTTTATTATTTTATATAAATAACTCAAGGTAGTGAATATGCCCAATACTCCTTCATCTTCCTATTATGTTTTTCTGGATGCTTCTGTTCTGTTTCTGAGGCACTGTTCCTCCTTTCTTCTGGAATTACCTAGAGAAAATTGGATTTGCTTTGTCTTTTGTTTAACCTGTCATGGCTGTTGCCATTTGCAGTACAAAAATATATCCACCACTTTGGGAACATATATTTGTCAGGCACTTAGCAACGTTCCTGGATGGAAGTTTGCTTGATGATTCTATGTGTAGCATTGGGAAATTCTAGATAGAAAAAAAAAGGAATAGAAAAAACAGATTTAACATGAAGTCTGACTTACCTAAATTATATATATGTAATTTTTGAAAAACATTCTGAAATTTTTCAGCCCTTACAAGAATATAGATGATAATATCTCCTCTGTTACATTATTAGTTTTATATCTATTTCCCTCAGACTTACAATATGCAAATAGTAATAGCATTTAGACTTATACGCCACTTCATAGTGCTTCACAGCCCTCTTTAAGTGGTTTACAGAGTCAGCATATTGCCCCCAACAATTTTGGGTCCTCATTTTACCCACCTCAGAATGATGGAAGGCTGAGTCAACCTTGAGCCTGGGGAGCTGGCTGTAGCAGAAGTAGCTTGCAGCACTTCCACTGCACCACCAAGGGAGCATCTCTCAAAGGAAGAGCTTAGGCCCATGATGGTGAACCTATGGCATGCATGCCAGAAGTGGCATGCAGAGACATCTCTCTGGGCATGCCAGCCATCGCCCATTGTTCTTACAGGTTCCAGTGCATGCATGTGTGCCGGCCAGTTGATCTTCATGTGTGTGGGAACACCAGAAAGAACAGATCCCCGGGGTACATATGCCAGCTGGCCACATGTACATGTGCCAGTTGGCCATGCACACATGTGCCAGCTAGTCACATGTGCATGCACATTAGAAATCAGAAAACCAGGTAGCCAGCATGCATGCATGTGCCAGAAAGCTGCTTTTCCAATTTCCAGCACATGCACATGCATGCAAGAGCGTGCACTCAGTGCCAAAAAGTTTTGCCACTACTGGCTTAGGCAAATCCAAGATATGTATCTCTGCCCTTGAGCTGGAAAGAACTGGAATTATTATGCAAGCTGCTATTTCAGTTCTTCATCTCTATATTTGATAACATTGATCAAGGCCCTATTTTGTCAGCCAGTAAAGTAAAAATTGGCAAAGACATGAGAAAATTGATGCACAACTAACAGTCTACTACAATTTGCTGTGTTACATTTGCAGGAAGATGGTTGCTTAAGCAGCTTTTTATACTTATGTTTTACTTTTTTTAACTATCAGAAGACTTTTGCATTTGGCATGAATCAACAATGCATTCTCTCATCCCACCCCCACACATAACAAAAAAAGGAAGGGGGTGCCCTTCTATCTTGCACAATTTATGTATGACATTATATTGGTATAACTATAAGAGATTAAAGCCCCTGTCACACAGCACCAACGGATGGAAAGAGGATGTAAAATGGAGAAAAATACTTGCCATCCATTGGTTAATGCGATGCTTCCATTCTGTACTCATTGCCTCCATTTTGCTTCCTCTCTATTCGTCCAGCATCCGTCTATTGACATTTCATCTGCTCAGAAGGTTTTGAGCTGCTCAAAACTTTTGAGCAGAAAATGTATCCAATGCGTCCGTTCTGCATCCGCTAGGCATATGGGGGACATCCGTTCTGCATCCGTTCTGCATCCGTTATATCCGCTAGTCATCCGCTGCACATCCGTGCCACTTGCATCCCTTCCAGCGGTAAATGGACGCAGGGAGGAAGTGGAACGGACGTGCAGCATTAGTAGCATGGATGGAGAAAGGATGAAAGCGGATGCAGCACGCAAAGAAAGCATTTAAAACTGAAAAAACGTTCGCAGAGGGGACCTATCTCGGATATGAAGGATGTCTAGAGGATGCCTAGAGGATGCAAAGGGACACATAGTGGAAAACCTATATTGCCTATAAAAAGGGGGAGCAACTCACCTGGATCTCACTTTCAGACAAGAAGCACAGCTATGCAGAACTCTACAGCCTTCATCTGCCTCTTGCTCTTCCACAGCATCCAGTCATCTCCACCTTGGATCGTAACAAACTCCTTTTGGTAGCCACCATCATTCTGCAACAGTGCGAAGCCATCTACAGGCTCTGTGAACTCTACTACGGGAAGAAAAGGAGGTGGCCAAGAAGCGTCTGGATCCGAAGATGGATTGGGAGAAGAGCAGAGTACGGACTCTACAACAAGCTGATGATGGAGCTCAGGAACGAAGACACTCATGCATTCCAGAACTTCATGAGGATGACTCCAGCCATGTTTGACGAAGTTGTGGAGCGGCTGACACCCAGGTTGACCAAGCAGAGCACCAAATTCCATCCCAGCCTGGATCCTGGGTTCAAGGTGGCGCTGACTCTGCGCCACCTGACCTCAGGGACCACCTACAGGAGCATGCAGTATGGCTGAAGGGTGCCACACAACACCATCAGCATTGTGGTCAGAGAGGTGGTGCAGGCCATCATCGAAGAATACCTGGAGGAGTGTCCCTCCACTGAAGAAGGCTGGAAGAAAGTTGCAGAGCAGTGGTATCAGAGGTGGAACTTCCCCCACACCATTGGAGCCATAGATGGGAAGCACATGGCCTGCAAAGCTCCAGCCAAGTCAGGGTCACAGGATCTTCAACTACAGGCTGTCCAGGGCAAGGAGGCTGGTGGAGAACACCTTTGGCATCCTGGCCAACAGGTTCCAGGTACTTCTCACCACCATGCAGCATCACCCAGAGACCGTGAGGAGGATCGTGGAAGCTTGCTGCATCCTGCACAATCTCATGCGCACCCGCTACCCAGTCTTGCAGAACAGACTCTCGGCCAGAAGAGGACTGGCTCTCAGCAGGCTGCCTGAGAGAGAGGGTCATGAGAGGGGCTGCGGCTGCTCCTCGGTGGCGGATCTCACCCTCCAGGAAGCTGCACCTGGCCATGACGTCGGTCTCTCTGTCCGTCAGTTTAACCGTGGCCTGGCCAGATTTCTTGAGGTGCAGTTTCCCGTACCAGGTGTGCTTTGTGCTTCCACCAGCCGAGGAGCACATCCAATGTGTAGCCCAGACTCTCCGCCTTCTCTCTCCAAGCAGCCTGCTTCCTTTTGTGTCCCTGTAGAGCCAGTGTCCCTTCTGCCACAGATTCTCTCTCAGCCACTCCAGCACCTCATCCTCGTGTTCCTCCTCCATGGAGTATTGCCTCCTCTCCTGTTTCCGCATATGCCTCTTCCTCCCTTTGGCAGGACCAGATGGGCCCTCATCAGAGGGGCTTCCAGGTTGTAGGGGTTGCTCCTCCACACCACCAGCAGCAGCAGGGTCATCATCAGAAGCAGCAGCAGCAGCATCACCAGCAGGATCAGCAGCAGCACCATCAGCACCAGGAGGATCATCATCATCATCATCAGCAGCAGCAGCAGCAGCAGCACCAGCACCAGCACCAGCACCAGCACCAGCACCAGCACCAGCACCAGCAGCACCAGCAGGACCAGGATCAGCAGCAGTGGAGAAAGCACCAGGAGCCCCAGCAGGACCAGCAGTACGAACAGGACAAGCAAGTCCAGGAGCATGAGCAGGACCAGCAGGACCAGCAGGATGAGGAGCAGCTTCAGCAGAGTAAGCACGAGCAGAAGCACCACCGCCAGGAGCAGCATCAGCAGAGTAAGCATGAGCAGAAGCACCACCGCCATAAGCATCATCATCAGTTCCTCCAGAAGCAGAAGCAGCAGAAGCCCCAGCCCCAGAAGAGCGAGCCCATGCTACAGAAGCCGCAGCAGAAGCAGAGTGAGGGCCAGGGGGTGGGAGGGTGGCCCTGTCCCTCTTGCCAGGGCTGGCAGCAGATGACTGAGGCTTTCTCTTCTTCCCCATGGTTGTGGGGTTGCTGGCTGGCAGGGAGGCTGGCAGGGAGGCTGGTAGGCAGGCACCAAGGCTGGCAGGCAGGCAGGCACCAAGGCTGGCACCAAGGCTGGCAGGCAGGCAGGCACCAAGGCTGGCAGACAGCAAGGCTGGTAGGGAGGCTGGCAGGCAGGCAGACAGCAAGGCTGGCAGGGAGGCTGGCAGGCAGGCAGGCAGCCAGGCAGGCTGGAGAACTGTGTCTGGATACAGGTCTTTCCTCTGAATGGTGACCTGCTTCCGAGCTGCTTCTCTTTATATCCGCGGGGCTGACGCAATAAACCCCCCACCGCATGCACAGTGAACGCTAGGCATCCGCTAGGTATCCGCTAGGCTTCTGCTGTGCATCCGCTAGGCTTCTGCTGTGCATCCGCTTCATCCGCTGTGCATCCGCTTCATCCGCTTCGCATCTGCTTCATCCGCTTGGCTCTGCATCCGCTGTATCCATTCTGCGTCCGCTTTGCTGAGGTCCCCCAGAAGCCTAGTGGATGTGCCATCCGCTCTCATCCATTTCCATCTGCTAGGCTTCCGTTCCGCATCTGCTTTCGATCCGCTCTGAGTCCTCCCCCTGTCCGTTCCTTTCCATGTTATCCGCTCTGTTTATGCAAATTTTTGCCCCTTTTGAGAGCGGATAACAACAGATGGAACATTTTACTCATCCGCTGTGTCCTTTTTACAAACGTTTTGCATCCGTTGGGCAGTGTGACAGGGCCTTAAAGCCCATGTCACACTGAACCAACGGATGCAAAGAGGATGTAAAACAGACAAAACACCTTGCCATCTGTTCGAAAATATGATGTACTCACTGCCTCCGTTTGGCTTCCTCTCTATCTCTCCAGGATCCGTTTATGGACGTTTCATCCACTCCAAAAGTTTTGGATCTGTTCTACAAAAGAACAGATGGCACACTGGGACACACCATATACCAAAAGAAAACACACACCAACCGCTACCTCAACGCCCAATCCCACCACCACCCAGCACAGATAAATTCCATGGCGAAAACACTAATTACCAGAGCCAAATGCCTGGCAGATAAGACACATATAAAGACTGAACTATGCAACCTGACTGAAGTATTGACAGCCAGTGGCTTCCAAAAAAAACAAAATCACCAATCTGATCCACAAAAACACACCAAGACATAACAGAGACCTAGAAGACCAACAGACCTATGGAACAGCTGTCTTGCCCTACATAAGAGGTACTACAGATAAAATAAGTAAGATACTACACAGGCATCACATCAAGACTGCCTTCAAAACAGACAAAAAAATAGCAGCCATCCTGAGGAACCCCAAAGACAAAATTGACCTGGAAAACCAAGGCATATACGAAATTCCCTGTACATCATGCCCGGCCACATACATTGGACAGACCAATAGAAGAATAAGTATCTGCCTAGATGAAAACAAAAATTCAGTAAAAAAGCTGGAACACACCTCCTCACTAGTCCAACACATGAAAACCACAGGTCACAACATCAACTCCAATGGCACTAAAACCCTAGCCACTATAGAAAACCCCAGCCACAGAATCATCAGAGAAGCCATAGAGATTGAAAAAAGACCTGACAGCATGAATAGAAGAGATGATTCCACCAGACTGTCAATCATTTGGAAGCCAGCACTCTCAAACTGAAAGATCTCCATGCCACAAGCCAGGCAAACACCTGGGCAAAAACAGACTC
>BLBF01000065.1:16107792-16135302 GCA_015471245.1 Laticauda colubrina | reverse complement strand
AACATTATTTGGGTTTTCACAAAACATAATACAAATAAAATTTCTTTTTATTTGGGGGAAGGAGGGAGGGGAAAGGGAAATAAAAGGGAGGAAAGGAGAAAAAAAAGAAAATGAAGCATTGACTTCTGTCTCTCTCTGTTACAGTAAAATCATAGTAAAATCACATCAACATCAAGTTACAGCTTTTTGCTTTTCCATACTAGTATGAACAGGTCATTTTTTGAAAGGTCTAATCTGTAAAACCCAAAGTCAGAGGAAAATTCTTTTCCACATCAAGCACGAAGTTCAGAAGCAGTTTTCATGTGGAAACAAAAGTACTTATGTTCTTTTCTTTAATCAAAGTTGTAAGTTTTGCCATTTCAAAGAACTCCATTAGCTTCTGCAACCATTCTTCCATGGTTAGAATTGAAGCATTCTTCCATTTTTGTGCATACAATAGCCTTGCTGTTGTCAACATACATATTAACAAAGTTCCAAATTTTTTCTTCAGTTCTTTTTCCATTAGACCCAGAAGGAGGGGAGGGGCTGATGTCGTGATGAAACAGTGTGAGATTGTGGAGCTCCAGAACCAGTGCCAATACCACCACAAATGGGAGGGTCTATTTGGATCAAAACCATCCCATAGAGACAGTGAACAAGAAGAGTGCAGCCTGCTGATCCCAGGGATATCCCAAAATCCCTGGTTGATCCAGGCAAAGCCCTGTAAACCGGCTGAGGAAGGAAGTCACCATTAAAGCTGCTGAAAGGTTGGGACAGCTCCAGAATGGAAGAGAAAAAGAACTGAAAGTGTGACAAATCTGATGAGACTTTTAAATTTCTTTCTTTCTTTTTTTTTTTTAAGAGAGAGCACCCTAAGAGGGAAAGACTGAAGAATATTGAAGACAGAAGAAGAACAAGCAGCGAAATTAAACCTGAAGTCTGAAGAATTGGTGTTATCTAAATGATTTTTACTGATTTTTACTGATTTTTAATAAGGAACTTAAACTAACTGGACTGGACTTCTGTTAAAATAATACAACTTTTAAATTTGATTTCAAAGAGAGATTTTACAATTATTATTCTTCTTTTTGTGTTTTTGTTAGTTTTTTTATCCACCCAAAAAGAAAACTTTTTATTTTAATCTGCCAGGACTATTCTTTTTCTCTTTGAATAACACTAAAAAGTGGTGATAATTAAATGTTTTAAGCAATACTGTCACCCAGAGGCCTTTTGAAAAAAATTCCTATGGAAACTGGTGGGAATGTTTTTACTACCCAACAGTTGTTTTTATAAAGATAAAGGGAAGGGCACTGGATGAATGTTTTTAACAGGTGTTCCTCTTGGAAAATAACTTTAGCATTTGGAGATTGAAACTGAAAGAGTCAAGATTGGGGTGACCTTGGACTACACAAGTCCACAAGATTCCTGCACATGCCTTAAATGTTAGCTATAAAACTCTAAAGGATAATGAAAATTCCATCAAATGTTCTCTATGTAACAAATACACTCATCATGACTGCTTGGGATTGCCTGAGCAAATGATTCAATACCTAGAATCATCCAATGAGTTTCCATACCTCTGAAAATCATGCAGATCCAAACTGGATCTGTTTGAAAGAGTTGATACCATAGAAACACGGGTAACATCCCTTGACACCATAGTACTCTTGAAAAGGAAGATTATCCAACCTTGAAAAAAAAAGACACAACGCAAAAACCTGAACATCCAATAGCTACAAACCTACCCAACAATCACAACCCAATCCACAAAAACACATAAGCCAGACAAATAATGATATCCCAATCCTCATCAGAGAAGCTGTTGAGTGCGAACAGAAACGTCCAAATGCCATCTTATTTGGTCTAGAGGACATCAATGACAATGATGACATCACAACTGTCTGAAACATCATCAGTGATTATCAAGCATCAACCATCTCCCCTGATGAAATACTTGACATTTCCCGCATTGGCCGAGAGCTCAAAAACAGAGACAGCTCTTGGCCCCATGCTTCTGCAGGGTCATTTGCAAAAATGAATCAAGCAAACATAAATTCATGTATACTATTAACTCACTTGCCAAAAGCAACACCAATGAAAAACAACCTCCATTCTTGCCCTGACCTAACCATACAGCAATGTGCCCACTCCTGTGTACTCTGCACAGAACTCAAAAAACATCTAGACAATGGAGAGAAGGACCTGTACATTGACTATCGTGCTAACTGTATCAAAAGTAAGTCATACAACCTGCAACTCAGCTTTAACCTTCAACCACAACCCTACTCCAACCAATCCACCAGCACCCAAGACTAGGAACACATGTCCCTAACTACCTCAATTCTAACTACAGCTAGCCTGAAATGCAAGCTACTCAATGCAAGAAGCCTTGTGAATAAAATACCTGAATTTCTCCTCTTACTAAATATGGCTAAATTCGACATCATATTTGTCTGTGAAACATGGCTCAACACATCTCTCCCTGACTCCATTACCACAGTAAGAGACTATCATGTTTATCGATCAGATTGTGAAATTTGTAGAGGAGGTAGTGTTGCTATCTTCTATAAAAAGTCTTTACATCTAAAAAACATCAAAGTTACCCAGGAGCTTGCTCTTCCTGAGACCATCACCTATGAATTATCCTTAAATATCACATTTCAATTCTTACTATGTTACAGAGCACCCGATTATGACATTGAGCATGTAAACAAGCTAAATTCACCACTAACATGGCCAACATCCTGACCACACACTTTTATCTTTCTTGGTAAACAAGCTAAATTCACCACTAACATGGCCAACATCCTGACCACACACTTTTATCTTTCTCATATTAACTGTACCCTAAACAAATGTACAACTGAACCCATACATGCAACCTTCTACAATGCTGTTACAAATCTGGGACTGGAACAACTGGTAACCAACAACACTAGACAAAACAACTGCCTCGATCTCATCTTCTGCAATCGTTTGAATTTAACTTAATTGACAGAATACAAACTAAAGAACCCTTTACCAACAATGTCCACAATATGATTGACTTTTGTCTCAACATAAGTCCACACAAAAACCATCACAATGATGTAATTCCCAATTGTAACTTCAAAAAAGGCAACTATAATCTTATAAACAACAATCTATCATCCCTTGATTGGCAATCTCTTTTCACTGGATGCAATACTGTTGAAGACCATTACAACATATTTTTACTTGGAGTCAAAAGAGTCATCAAACTATATGTACCAATAACAATTCCCAGAAAAAAACAAAAACAAGAACAAAAACAAAACAGACTATTCATAACAATAAGGAAACTGCAATCCAAAAAGAGATCACTCTGGCAGAAAAACAAATCTGGTCATGTTGCCATCTTCAAAAGCCGATAAAAAAATTTATGCCACCAGCTAAAGACTGAATGCACCAATTATCACATTAAACAAGATGTGTTTCTACGTACCAATTCCACCCACGCTTTTTACAATTTTGTAAACAACAAACTAAAAGATTCAAGGTCCATCCCACCCCTGATAGCACAGAATGGTAAATACTGCAATGATGACACCATTAAAGCCAACATCTTTAACACATTCTTTGGCTCATTATTTGTAAACAGCAATGAATCATGCCCAGTATTTCCTAGCTGAACCACAGAAAATTACAATGATCTAATACATATCAGTTTTACAGAAGACAATGTTGAAAAAGCACTACGCAATCAAAAACCATCTCTATCTATTGGACCAGACAGAATATGTGCCTCTTTCTTAAAAAACCTATCCACTGTCATAGCAGAACCTCTAAGCATATTCTTTGAAAAATCTTTCAGGACCAGCTCCTTGCCAAAACTATGGTCACAAACCATGGTCATCCCCATCTTCAAAAAGATTGAAAATTACAAACCAATCTCCTTGTGCTGCATCACCTGTAAAGTCATGGAATCAATTATTAACCAATCCATTATCCTCCACTTAGAGACAATTTAATATTTAATATCTAATAAACAATTTGGTTTCAGAAAAAAACTATCCTGTAATCTCCAACTCTTTCACTGCAAAAACATATGGACTAGACAACTCGATCAGGGCAAAACAATCGATGCAATCTACATAGACTTCTGTGAAGTCTTTGATTCAGTGGTATATGACAAACTACTCCTAAAACTAAAATCTTATGGTATATTTGGACTACTGCATAACTGGATAGAACCATTCCTGTCAAACAGACAACAAATGGTCAAAATTGTGAGTGTCCTATCTAATTCTGTACCTGTCAATAGTGGTGTCCCCCAAGGCAGTGTTCTAGGACCAACTTTCTTCATACTCTACATAAATGATCTCTGTGATCATATAAAAAGCAACTGCATTCTCTTCACTGATGATGTAAAGCTGTTCAATACCACAGACAATACTGCTACCCTTTAAAAAGATCTTGACTATGTATCAGAATGGTCAAACAAATGGCAACTTCAAATCTCAACAAATAAATGCTCTATCTTACATATTGGCAAAAAAAAAATCAGAAAATAAAATACAAACTGAATAGTCAAGACCTTGTTAATGATCCAAGCTCTGTAAAGGGCCTTGGAATACTCATCTCTAATGATCTAAGTGCTAGAGCCCACTGTAACTCCATAGCCAAAAAGACATTAAGAGTTGTTAACCTAATCTTACATAGCTTTTTCTCTGGTAATATTATACTACTAACTGGAACATACAAAACATTTGCTGGACCAAAACTTGAATACAGCTTATCAGTCTTGGACCCACATTATGTATCTTAAATTAGCACAGTTGAGAAAGTCCAGAAATATTTCACAAGAAGAGTTCTCCACTCCTCTAATTGTTGCAGAATATCTTATACCACCAGACTTGAAATTCTAGACCTAGAAAACCTTGAATTACACCGTCTTTAGTCCGATCTAAGTATTGTATATAAAATCATACATTGCAATGTCCTACCTGTCAATGAATACTTCAGCTTCATCCATAACAACACAAGAGCACAGAATAGATACAAACTCAAGTTTAACTGCACCAAACTTGATTGCAGGAAATATGACTTCAGCAACAGAGTGGTCAATGTCTGGAATATTCTACCTGACTCTGTAGTTTCTTCCCCAAACTCCAAAAACTTTAACCTTAGACTGTCTACTATTGACCTCACCCCTTTCCTAAGAGGTCTGCAGGGGCCGTGCATAAGCACACCAACGTGCCTACCATCCCTGTCCTATTGTTTCTTTTATTTTTCTTATATGTACCCATTTCATGTATTCATAACTTTGTGTATACTTATACCTTTTATCTTGTAAGCAATTGACAAATCAAATAAATAAAAAATAAATACTCTTGCTGAATAGCACTGCAATTTGAAATTAGATATTAGGCCTTGGATAGTGTGTGATGGAAGTAATTTGTTTTATGACCTATTTTGATCTGCAACTGGGAATTCTCCATTGTTAATTATCAGCTTGATTTTGGTTTTGCTGTTGGATTATAAAAAAAAAATATTTCTTCTTAAAGAAGAAGGCCTGAGACCTGGCTCTTGGATTTTGTTAAAATAGAGGTTTGCTCGATAAGAAATATATAATTTTTTGTTGGGTATAACAATGATACAATAATAACATAATATATGTATAGTTGACTTATGTAATATGAATGTATGTTTGGAAAGGAAGACTATTGATATTGTGACATTGCACGAAAGAAATGTACCAACTGACACATTATATTTTGGAAGATGGTTTTATGTTGATGTTTTATGTTTGTGTTTGTTAGATTTTGTCTTTTAAAAAATAAAATAAGAAAAGACCTACAAGTTATGTTAAAAGAAAAAACCCACAAGTTAAAAAAAAAGTTATGCGGAAACTTCATGCTATGCTGCAGCAGCAGAAGGACAAGGAGAAGGAAAAAGGGAAGGAGATGACACTACAAATGATAGGGCAATTAAAACAAGACCAAGGTAAATGCCTGGAAGACAGCATGGAAAGAATAGAAGAGAGAACAATGAAAACATATGAGAGTTGAGAATATTCAACAAATGATGATGAAATATGAAGAGAGATTTCAAAAAATAGAACAACATGGAGACCAGACTGATAAAAAAGTTGGAGAAATAGATAGGAGATTGGCAATGGTGGAACAGGAAAATGAAAATGGAATGCTGGGCTGGGAGATTGAGAGAGCTGAATTCTACTTGAGATTCCAGAATATTGAAGAAGGAAGGGGAGAAAACTTAACATGAATAATGGCAGAAATCTTGGCAGGAGCCCTGGAGAAGCCTGAAGAGAAAATGATGGATGGTACAGATGAAGTATTCCAAGTATTCACGATATGCTATGAGCAATAAATTATCAAGAGAAGTCCATGTGAGGTTCACTAAGAATGCAATTAAAACACAAATATTGCAGAGAGCCAGAGATGACCCACTGAGATACAAAGGGAAAGAGATAATAGTTATGAAACAAGTACTCAGGAAAGTGAGAGTTGAGAAGAGAATATCAATTCTTGACCAAAATACTAATTAAAAAAAAAGTGTTCTATAGATGGCTTAACCTTTATCTGGTGAGAACAATAACATAGATTAGATTCAATAGAGAACGCAGAGCTATTCTATGATGAATTCTTTAGAGGGAAAGAAGAGGAGAGAAGGTGAGAGGAGGAGACAGATAAATCCCATAGGGAGATAGTGGAGTTAAGAGATAAAGAAAAAAGAGATGAAATATTACAAGAAGAAGGAGCAGTTGGTGGAAGAGGGGAACCTAGAGAACCTAGAAAGCAAAGATCAATGAGAGCAATAAATCCTATACATAAAGCATAAACAATAGAAGAAAAGAAAATGATTTCAATTAATATAAATGGATTAAACTCACCCATCAAAAGGAAGAAGATACTCCACAAATTAGAAAAAATAAAATTGGGTATAGTCTGCCTGCAAGAAGTCCACATTAAACAACAACATATTCAAATGCTGAAGTATCCAAGAATTGGTGATCTATGTACCTCATTGGCTCAACAAAATAAAAGAGGAGTGGTACTATACATAAAGAATACAATTAAGGCTAAATTAAACTATACAGAGAAGGAAGAATCTTTTTTAAAAAAAATATTTTTAGAAACAAACATATACATACAAAACATAAAAACATAAAACCATCTTCCATTTTATATACATACAGTGTATCAGTTGGTTAGATATCTTTTGTGCTATCCTTTTGTAATCATTTACTCACAATTTATATCAGTCTTCACATTGTCAAACTAACATATGCTCATATATTTATCAGTTATTAATCATCCATGACTAACCTATTTGTTCCATCATTTTATATGAGATGTTCCAAGTTTTATCTTAAAATTTGTGTTATATTTTCAACCAGTGGTTTTATATATATATATCTAGATTATGTTTTATATCAATCTATTAAATTTCTGTCACAAAATTATCTAGTCTATTACATTACCATACCTTTTTATCCAACCATTGATAAAACAAATCCCATATCATATAACATTGTTTTTGTCTTCTTGTTCTCTAATTTCAAATGTCAGTTTAACTCATTTCAGCAGTCCATAATTTTTTTGATAACTTCCTCCTGCATAGGTATTTTGTCATTTTTCCGGTTCTTCACAAATACAATTCTAGCCGCTGTTGAAACATTTACAATCAAATATTTCAGTTCTTTATTTATAGAGTTGTCATTGCAGGAATGTTCCAATCTTGGATGGCAAACCTCAGATAAAGAATGTTACCAAGCAGATACAACCCAGGCAAACAAAGTCACTAATCTAAAAGAGGATTGGAGAGGGGAAGGAAATATATGTTCAACTTTAACTTTAACTTTAACTTTAACTTTAACTTTAACTTTTGACTTTAACTTTAACTTTTGACTTTAACTTTAACTTTTGACTTTAAGTTTATCAAGAGATAATTAATTGTATGGATTACTGTGCTGAACAGTAACGATAGTTAAGCAGTAACCAAAGTTAACCAATTATGGAGGATAACTAAAAATGTGTATAAATGCAAGACTATACTCCAATAAAGATCATCATGATTCAGTTGTTCATGATCAAACAACTTGACTGCCTCATCATTACATTTATTGTATATGTCCAGTATGATTCCCAATAAAAAAAATCTCTGGTTTAAAATCTGTATGTTGTTTTATCATTTTTTCCAACCATGTGTGAATTTTAGTCCAATATTTCTTTGTGTCCAAACATGTCCACCACCTTTGGTAATATGAACCAGGTATCTGATGACATTTCCAGCATTTATCCAATTTATTCTTAAACATTCTCACAAGTCTTGTTGGGGGTATGTGCCACCTGTAAAACATCTTATACAAATTTTCTTTATATGCAGTTGACATTTGCCATTTTAGAATTTTGAGACCACAATTTTTGCCATTTTTCTAAATCAATCCCATATCCAAAATTTTTTCCCCATGCAATCATCATTTCTTTGACTCATTCCTCCTCCAATTTAAATTCTAATAAATGTCCATAAAGTTTTTTAATTACCTTTTCATCAGTACCCATTAAAATTTTATCTAAATCAGTCAACTTGTCATAAATACCTTCTGCCTTAGTCTTTATCAAACCTAGATTGTATTTGCAAATATGAAAACCAATTTAGTTTTACACCTTGTAGGTCATCTAGTTCTAGTTCAACCCCTTACCCAAGCAGGAGACTCTACATAATTTCTGACAAATGGCAGTCCAGTCCCTTCTTGAAAATTTACAGTGATGAAGCTCCCACAGCTTCTGAAGGCAAGCTGTTCCATTGGTTGATTGTTCTCACTGTCAGAAAAATTATCCTTATTTCTAGATTGAATCTCTCCTTCATCAGTTTCTATCCATTGTTCCTTGTCTGGCATTCAAGTGCTTTGGAAAATAGCTTGACCCCCTCCTCTCTGTGGCAGCCCCTCAAATATTGGAACACTGCTATCATGTCTCCTCTGGTCCTTCTCTTCACTAGACTAGCCATGCTGAGTACTTGCAACCACTCCTTGTGTCAGGGTTCCAAGTGATATGCCGATAGCAAACAGAACTCTGAGGCAAGTAGGTTCTTTAAAGAATAATTTTATTGGACATATCATATTGGCACAGGCTGATAAAAACCAACTCTGAATATTCCCATGGTTTTTACTGAATTAAAAGTAAAAATTTCTCCCCTTTCAAGGTTCCATCCAGTTGCTGGTGATATTGCTCCTCCTCTATCCGGCCACCTATGAGAATGTCCTTGATTCCCAGGAGAAAGTATCTTGTTTTGTTTACAAACTCCAACTATCTCTATTCCCCCACTCCTTATCCTCCAGGTCCAGTGTGGCAACACTGAAAGCCTCAAAATTGCTTCAGTCAGGTCAGCTTCAGGATTGACACATCGTATGTTTTAGCCTCCAGTCCCCTAATCATTTTGGTTGTTCTTCTCTGCACATTTTCTAGAGTCTCAACATATTTTTATAGTGTGATGACCAAAACTGGATGCAATATTCTAGGTATGGTCTTACTAAGGTTTTATAAAGTGATACTTTATAAAATACTTCACTTGATAGGACTGCATTGGCTTTTTTGGTTGCTGCTGCACACTGCTGGCTCATATTTTATTGTGTAATGGGCTTCAGTAGAGCTGCAACAGCAATTGACTCATAACTGCAACTAAGGAACTGCAGGCAAATGCCTGTGATTTATACACTAAGTCCACAGGGCCTTAATCAATCATAGAACTAGAAAAAGCTTGCCCAAATATAAATGTTCTGAATTCCCCTCCAAAACAGTTAGGATTATCTAAAAATTAGTTTCACTTCAGCACAGTTAACAGTTAGAGTCATGTAAAGGTTAGTTTCACTTTAGTCCAGTTAATACAACTATATACATTCAATACATAACACCTCTTCCCCCTAAGATAGTTCTTATCCTCAGTCTGTTCAACATTCATAGTCTTTGAGATAGGCTGAGGACCCATGGATCCTGGTGGACTGCTGAAATGTTACTGTAGAGTCCTGTTGAAGTGGAGTATTGTCCATCTCCAATTGGACAACCTTTATGGCCATTTTGGTTGCCCATGATTGGTGGCGCCTCTGTTTCTCTGGTGTTGGCCACAGGTGGTGTCGGCAGACTTGGAGGAAAACAGTTTTCTCATGGGTCTGATAAAACCTTGGAATCTGTTGAGGTAATTCCCCGTTAGGAGAATGACTGCACACAGGGAGACGTAGTGAGAGTGTTATTGAATAATACACAACGAGCACACAGATACACTGAACAGTAAAATGCAGGTTTTACTTCCAGTAAACAGTTAAGTAAAGTCCAACAAGCAGTCCAAGTCATACATGGTAAAAGCAGTCAGTTTTCTGACCAGAAATAATCCAAAATATTAAAGTCCGGTATCATACCCAGTTCAGTAACAGACTTATATCAATCCAAGAAGATCGACGATCAGCAACAGTCAAGAGGGAAACAATGCAAACTCGCCAACATCGAACATCAGAACATCTAGCAATAACAGAACATCTAGGAAACCAGGTGTCTGTCTCCATCTTATGGCCATTTGAGGAACCACACCCAATTACAATTACTGCATTCCCTTAAAGATACAGCATTAAAGGTCTATCCTGGTTTATATATTTGCAACCCAACTGTTAGGTGACTAGCAATTTCTAACATTCTCCCCTTTGGGTAGGACAATATATAATACCTTACAGTTTAAGTCCATATCCTTCACAGCAAGCCTTATCCTTTAAAGAGCCTTGGGCTTTTGTAAAATGATCTGCAATGTTATTCTCTGACATGCAGTACTCCAGTTTAATCATTTTACTTTGCACACATTGTCCCACATTTAAATAACTTAAATCTGTGTGTTTGATCTTGTCTTTACAGCAAGATTGGAAGCCATCTGTATTGCTGATTGATTGTCTTAGTAAACAACAATAGAATCTGTTACATCAATTCCCATGTCAATCAATAGTTGCTTATAACAAACTAAATCTGAACATAATAGAGACAAAACATGAGAATTCAGCCTCCATTGTTGATAAACTTAGATGTTTCTGTCAAATAGACCTTCATCCAATCCACACCTTTCCCAATAATACTACAGTACCTGATGTAGATTTATGTGTATTTACATCTGTAGCGAAACTTGCCTCAGCATTTGCAGTTAAACTTAGTTCATCCTGAGGCTCCAAATATAATGCATAATGCATTGTTTGTTTCAGATATCTTAACACATGTTTAGCAGCATGCCAGTGCATTTTGGTTGGCTCAGTAAAAAAAAACCTAGCTAATTGGTGAACATTGTATGCTATATCTGGCCTTGACCAATTATTGAGATAAGATAAGCTACCAATCAAGGACTGATAAATGTTCTTATCAAAAACAGGACTTTGTACATGGCTAAATTCCTGGCTCATTGGTGTTTTAGCTGGTTTACAAGGTTTCATTTTAAAATTCTTTAGTAATTGGTTAATATTATCTGCCTGTGAGATTTTTTATCCTCTCCTAGTTTTGTCTATCTTTAAACCAAGATATTATTTAATTTCACCTGACTATTTTATTTTAAATTTCTTTTCTAATAGTGAAATTATTTCAGTAGCTTCTTGTTCAGTTTTGGTGATTAATGCTATGTCATCAGTAAACAACAGCAACAATGAAACTACACCATCATTTTCCTTTTTAAATAAACATGGATCAGCAATGCCAGCTACAAAACCTATCTTAGATAATTCCTTAACTATACACTGGTTCCACTCATATCCTGATTGCTTCAAGCCATAAAGACTCTGTTTCAATCTCCAGCAATCAGTTGTATTATCATTTTTGAGACCTAAAGGTTTCTTTAAATATATAGTGTATTGCAATGGTGCATGCAGATATGCTGTCTCTACATCCAAATGATTTACAATGTATTTCTGCTTAGCTGCCCACACTAATGCTGCCCTTAATGTAAGTAGCCTTCAGACTAGGTGCAAACACCTCATCATAGTCATTTGCTGTCTGATTGAACCCTTGTGCTACTAACCTGGCTTTATGGGTAACAGTCCCATCCACACCTGTCTTAAGTTTATAAATCCTTTTACATCATATGGCATGTTCACCTGGTGGTAACCTGACATTTTCATATACTTCCAACCTTTGTAAGGATTTCAGTTCCTTATCCATTGCTTCCTGCCAAGCAGCCTGATCCTTAGCAGGATACATTTTCAGTTCACTATAATTACTTGGAACTGTATTCACTTGGCACACAACACTAGCCTGATATCTATCAGATGTTACTCGGGTTGAACGTCTTGGTAATACAGGGCTAACTGGTGGACTTTCCTGTTCCACCTGCTCCTGTTCTTGTACTTCCTCCTATGCCTGTTCTTCCTCCTCATCCTGTGCCTGTTCTTCCTCTTTAATGGCTATTGATGGTTTTACTATTTCATCATTAGGGACTACTTGGGTGTCAATGATAACATCATTATGTTGGATTCCTGTTCCAGTTTATGCCACCCAACGTGCTGTAGAAATTTAGCACTAGCACAACAATAAACATGAGCTGTGCCTTGATCCCAAAATCTAAACGATCTATGGTTGACCTTGTAAACTATGAAGAATAATTTCCTAGCTCTATGTTGCCATTTCAGTCTTACTTGTGAGGGAATATGCACCCATGTTGGAGCTCCAAATGTGTGTAGATAACTTAAATTTGGTTTTCTGCCATGCCAGTGAGTGAATGGCAATTCACCAGTTGTTATGTTCACGACATTGTTCAACACATGGTTGCTACACTTTATGGCCTCACCCCACAGTGTTTCAGGAAAACCTAAGTCAGATAACATAGTGCGAGCCATGGCTTGTAATGTTTGCCCTCTTCAGTCCTGTTATCAGTTACTAAAGTAATTACTTTACTTTTCATTTTTCTCTCAGCAAACCTTGGCGAGTTAAAGAAATGTTGGAATGTTTCTGTTTTGTTTTTTATTTAGCAGGCACCTCCCAAACTGGGTTTGTTAGGACCAATTATGTCAGCAAACACAACCTCTAAAGGTTCTTTGGTCTTAAACCCATTTAGTCTGTTTGCAGGAGTAACTTTACTCTTTTCTTGACTACAAGCATTACAATGTAAATATTTGCTACAAGGTTTCAATTTTACTCCCTCTGACAATTGAACAGTTTGTTTGAGCATTTTGAAATTAATGTGCATAACAGAATGGGAAATGGTCTGGGGTAGAAATAATAAAATTACAAAATCAGTAGCTTACAAAGAAAATGCTTATAAAATGTTTTACAGATGGCACCTTCCCCCTTCGAGATTCATGAAGATGCACCTGAATAGGAGTCCGAATTGCTGGAAATGCAAAAAAAAAAAAAAAAAGAGGGAACATTCTTCCATATGTAGTGGTCCTGTATAGAAACTCAAAAATATTGGCAGAAAAATTGGCTGGAGGAAATGACAAGAGAACAGATCGAATTCAAACCAGAGTCCTTTCTATTAGGGATCTTTGATAAACAAATACCAAAAAAAGTGAAATATATAATAATACATATTTTGACAGCGGCCAGATTGGCTTTTGCACAATGTTGGAAACAGCCTCATGTTCCATCAGAGGAGATGATAATTCAAAAAATTTCAAGTTGTGAAGAAATGGACAAATTAACCTTCGCATTAAAAAATAAAGACACTTCAATATACGACAACAGCTGGAACTGCTGGTACAAATGGATAGACCAAAGATAGATTTCACACTAAAAGGCAAAAGAAGATAGGATAGAACCATAGTAGTGATATACAGATATATGTAAGGATGAAGTGTGTATATGGCATAAAATAAGGATAAAAAGGAGGTCTCACAAACTGTTGAAGATGAAAATGTTTTTAATTGTTTTCTATCTTTTTCTTTCTATTTTCTTCTTCCTTTCTTCTTTTCTTTTTCTCTCTTACATTTATGTATGCATTGTTGGTCTGTTTTAATTGTAAAATCAATAAAATTATTCAAAAAAGAATTAATCTGGTGGTTGTTTAAAAGTGTTTAAAATGGCAGTACTCCTTGAGGAATTAAAAATGGAACTTAAAAAATAAAAGAAGAGTCACAAGAGAGAGGAGGATCCTTTGGCTTTGCACTTCAATTCTTAGAAATGGAGTTTCTGAACTATGAAAAACAACAAGAAACGCTTGAAGAACAAGAAGGGTTGGACAAAGAAGAAGCTGTCTTTAATGATCAAACAATGCATTGTGGGATAAAATGTAAAAAGGGGGCAAAAGGAGTTAAAAATTCAAGATTTGAGGAAACAACTAAAAAAAAGAATAGTTTGAAAAGTAAACACAACATTAGAAAGAAGTAGAACAGAGGATTACAGAAGGGAGAATCAGAGAGAAGGGGGACAAAAAGGGTGGTGAGAAAAAGAAGGGAAAGATAAAAGGAAAAGAAGTTATAAGGGACAGAAACAGGAAATAAAGGAACAGGGGAAACATACAAGGACGAAATGTATTAGCCTACTTAAAAGACATAGAGATAATGGTTAAAATATAAATTAAAAGAGAGGATTCTGCAAGGGTACAAGAGATAGTGCTGTTAGATTAGAAATAGTAATGAGCTAGAAAATATGAAACATAGGTGATTAAAATGAAAGACAAAACTGGTATTGTTTTGTAATGGAATGCTTACTAATAATTAAATAAATTTCATTAAATAATAATAACAATAACAACAACAACAACAATAATAATAATAATAATAATATAATTAATATTAATTATAATAATTAAATCATTATTATTTAATTAAATAATAATTAAATAAAGAGAGAAAGGGAATAAAAGTAAAAGAAGTGGAAATAAGAGGAAGGAATAAAAATACATTAAATGTTCTTAATGATTTATAAAATACAATTGAAAAGAAATATGAAAGATTTATAATGAAATCAATATCAGTTGCCTGGATGAATTTGAATAGAATAACCATTTTATTCATTATATTTATGTATTTTTTCTTTTTTTAGAATTTAGTGTGTATTTTTAAGGGAAGGTACTAAGTGGAATTCGGTTGATAAGAGTTATATGATATAAAATAAATATTAGAAACTGAATGTTATAATTGTATAATGTATAAATTAAATGTTTAATGAGATTTGAAAGGATAATAACTATAAGATTTAAAGGTGACATCTCTACTTGGTAATCATAGGGGAAACCTTGCTTTTTAATGCCTTTTGGGATGATGATGGGAAAAGAATATATGAAATCGTAAACAGGACAGACAAAAGTACAAGTATAATGACTAGAAAGATATAGAAATTTAGAAAAAGGTACGTAATTGAATTAGAAAGGAATGAGACAATCATAAAATAAGGTTAAGAAAAGTAAGGGAAGGGGGAAATTATTGAGAAATTAATAAAATAGTGACAGGATATGAAACTGAATATATAATGTGATTTATACGCTAGGCCCATAGGGCCTTAACCAATCATAGAAGTAGAAAAAGTCTACCCAAATATAAATGTTCTGAATTTCCCTCCAAAACAGTTGGAGCTAACAGTTAGGGTCATCTAAAGTTAGTTTCACATTAGCACAGTTAACACAACTATCTACATTCAATGCATAACATATTTAATAGGTTGTTCACTAAGACTCCTAGATCTCTCTCACAGTTACTACTATTAAGCCTGGTTTCACCCAGCATATATATGTACTTTTGGTTTTTCTTGCCTAAGTGTAAGACTTTACTTTTCTCTACACTGAATTTAATTTTGTCCAGATAATATTTCACAATTCAATACGATTGAATAGAAGGAAAAATAATATAAGAATAATAATGGTATAAACATTCAACACATGGCATAAAAGCACTCTCTAAAAATTCTTTCAAGAGACTCTAAAGTTACAGAACAATTACAAACAACAAAACAATAGAAACATTCAGAAAATAAATAAAATGTAGTTGCTGAATGATCTTTACTCAAGCTAAATTGCCAAGATTGACAGATGAGGCTGCCATGTTATAGATACTGAGAACAGTATCTTCATAGGCTTTGCCTAATTTTTTTCTAGACCTGCCAGGTATATGCACAGTTAAAGGGAAACCTAGCACTGATGGAATAAGTTGAAATACTTCTTGTAATCAAAAGAAACTATCCCATATCATAAAGCAGATATTTCATCATGTTTCATTAATGGCCTATTTGGCCCAGAGATCTGCTGGTAGAATATGAAGAGATTCCAAAATTTGGGTCAAAAGGAAAAGAGAATGAAGAGTGGGTAGAAATCACCCCTTCAATTTTCCCAATATTTCTTTCCTCTGCTAGAGAAGAATGTGTTCCCTATCATGCCTTCTTGTTGGGCCTTTGAATTCTGTTTGTTCTATTATTTTATGAGAAAGACACAAAACGAATAAGATATTTATTGGGCAGTTCTTTTGTTTTTCACTTTTAAGAGTGAAAATAAATGCTAAAGCTACCTGATGGAAGTTTGATCTGTGGAGAAATAAAGCTTTGGATTCAAAGTTGGTGGATGGCTTCACGATCACCATGTTTGATTTATTTATTCTGATTTTGTGTCTTCAGGAAAACCAATTAGTTCTGGTCATTCACAGACTCAATTAAACATATTGTCAGGTGAGGCTCCATTCAAAATCCAAGAAAGAAAACCTTAGACTCCATTGTTATAGAGAAAATGACTTTTACTGAATTTGAAATGGTAGCATGAAAAGGTGATATTCAGCAGGTTCTGACCAGTTCTGGAGAACCGGTAGTGAAAATTTTGAATAGTTCAAAGAACCAGTAAATACCACCTCTGACTGCCCCTGCCCCCATCTATTCTCTGCCTCCTGAGTCCCAGCTGATTGGCTGGGATTTCTTTTGTTGCCCTGCACAGGAAAACGGATGTGGAAAGCAGATTAGTGGGGTGGGGAAGGAATGGAGATTTTGCAGTATCCTTCTCCTGCCACATACATCAAGCCATGTCCATAGAACCGGAAGTAAAAATTTTTGAATCCCACCACCAAGGTGTGTATAATGTCATGTGGGTGCATCCTCAGGTGGCATTTCCCACATCTGGTATGCCAAGATGGTTGGCCTTGGCCGAGAAAGATAAGATGCTATATGTTCGCAGAAAGCAAGTAAGCATAATCAAGTAAGCATCCCAACTTTTACAATAAATCAATTTCATCCTCCAGCACCTTCCCCCCTCCGTAAAGTCCAATTATTCTCTCCCCTTTTTCTATGGCAGTTGGAAATAGACCAAGCTGAAGAAAGATTCTTGGAGGATGACACATATAATATAATGGTTTAGTGGCTGATGTAAGTTGTCTAAATGGTGATTCGCAGTCAAGGTATAATGTAGTGCGTTGTTTGAGTTTAGCCAATTATGGGTGATCTATTGAATATTATTAGGGAAGCCAGTGCTTAAGCCCCTGTCACACTGCACCAATGGATGGAAAGAAGATGTAAAATGGAGAAAAACACTTGCCATCCGTTGGTTAACGCGATGCTTCCGTTTTGACTCACTGCATCCGTTTTTCTTCCTCTCTATCCGTCCAGCATCCGTCGACTGACATTTCATCCACTGAAAAAGTTTTGAGCTGCTCAAAACTTTCTGAGTGGAAAATGTATCCAATGCGTCAATTCTGCATCTGCTAGGCATACGGGGAACATCCGTTCTGCATCCGTCGTCATCCGTTACACGTCCGCTACATCCGCTACACATCCGCTGCACATCCGCGCAACTCACATCCACTCAAGCTTAAATGGACACAAGGAGGAAGCGGAACGGACACGGAACAGACACGCAGCGTTAGTAGCACGGACGGAGAAAGGATGAAAGAAGATGCAGCTCGCAAAGAAAGCATTTAAAACAGAAAAAACGTTTGCAGAGGGGACCAATCTCAGATATTAAGGATGTCTAGAGGATGCCTAGAGGAAGCAAAAGGACACATAGTGGAAAAACTATATTGCCTATAAAAAGGGGGAGGAACTCACCTGGATCTCACTTTCAGACCAGCAGCCCAGCTGTGCAGACCTCTGCAGCCTTCATCTGCCTCTTGCTCTTCCACAGCATCCAGTCATCTCCACCATGGATCGTAACACACTCCTTTTGGTAGCCACCATCGTTCTACAAAAGTGCGAAGCCATCTACAGGCTCTTTCAACTCTACTACGGGAAGAAAAGAAGGTGGCCAAGAAGCGTCTGGTTCCGAAGATGGATGGGGAGAAGAGCAGAGTACGGACTGTACAACAAGCTGATGGTGGAGCTGAGGAACAAAGATCCTCGTGCATTCCAGAACTTCATGAGGATGCCTCCAGCCATGTTTGACGAAGTTGTGGAGCGGCAGACACCCAGGTTGACCAAGCAGAGCCCCAATTTCCATCCCAGCCTGGACCTTGGGCTCAAGGTAGCACTGACTCTGCACCACCTGGCCTCAGGGACCACCTACAGAAGCATGCAGTACGGCTGGAGGGTGCCACACAACACCATCAGCATTGTGGTCAGAGACGTGGTGCAGGCCATCATCGAAGAAAACCTGCAGGAGCTCCTCCAGTGCCCCTCCACTGAAGAAGGATGGAAGAAAGTTGCAGAGCAGTGGTATCAGCAGTGAAACTTCGAACACACCGTTGGAGCCATAGATGGCAAGCACGTGGCCTGCAAAGCGCCAGCCAAGTCAGGGTCCACTTATTTCAACTACAAGGGCTTCTTCAGCATCGTCCTCTTTGCATGGTCGATGTTGACTACAAGTTCATGTACATCGATGCTTCAGGCAATGGCTCATGTTCAGATGCCCAGGTATACAATGCCAGTGACCTCAAGGAGGGGCTGGAACGCAACCTCATCATGGGCTTCCCAGATCCAGAACCACTGCCCAACGACACGCAAGGTGTGCCCTATTTCATCATGGGGGAGGACGCCATCTCCCTCAGAACCTACCTCATGAAGCCCTACACTTCAAGACACCTCACCTGTGAAGAGAGGATCTTCAACTACAGGCTGTCCAGGGCAAGGCGGGTGGTGGAGAATGCCTTTGGCATCCTGGCCAACAGGTTCTGGGTACTTCTCACAACCATGCAGCATCGCTCAGAGACTGTGAGGAGGATTGTGGAAGCTTGCTGCATCCTGCACAATCTCATGCGCACCCGCTACCCAGTCTTGCAGAAAAGGCTCGTGGACCTCCAACAAGGCAATGGGGACATGGAGGCTGGGGAATGGAGGCAAGGGCAAAACCTGACAGACACTGAGGATGTGCAAGGCCCCAATAGAGCCTCACATGAAGGGAAGAAGCAGCGCAACCTCCTGAAACACTGGTGCAACTCCCCAGCTGGAGCAGTGGAGTGGCAAGACAGGATGATAGATTATTAATGGGTGCTTCCTTCAGCCTGTCTCATCACACTGATGAGATTGGGCCATGTATGTTGGGTGGGGTTACAATGAACTGGGTGTTTAATAAAGAGTTGTGTTTGTATTGACATGTGTGGATGAATGATTACATTACTATTGATAATAAAGGGCCAAAGGTGTGGCACCTGGGAGGGTGGACCATAAAGTCCCACTATGCTTGCACTGGAGGTTTATCTATCCCATAGCTATTACCCTGCCCATCTCACAGGTATCCCTGCCCATCCCATAGCTATCTTAACCCATCCCACAGATATCTCAACCCATCCCAAAGGTATCCCTGCCCATCCCACAGCTATCTTAACCCATGCCAAAGGTATACCTGCCCATCCCACAGCTATTACCCATCCCACAGGTATCCCTGCCAATCCCACTGCTATCCTTACACATCCCACAAGCATGCAAAGGCTTGAACCATTTCTAAAAGTTTCCACCAAGACTTTATTTACAAAAATAAATGAAGCAAGTGTGTGAAGCAAAGATAATCTTTGTAAATAACAAGCTGTAAAAGAAAGTCAAGTGTCCAAATAAAGTCTACAGGCAGCCACCCAGTCTCTGGCACTCTTCTCTGTCACTCAGAGGTGTTCCCAGTCTCAGGGGTGAAGTGTCCAGGTGCTGTGGAATTGGCTGCTGCTGGAGTGCTGGTCTGAAGCGCCACTAGGGTGCCTGGCCCTGAGAGGACAACAGGTGACGGTGTGTTGAGGAAGCTCTCAGACAGTTGGCTCAGCCCCGTGATGTTGAGAGCTCCTTTCTCCATGCCATGGGGTGTCAGCCCCAGTCCCGACAACAGATGTACTGAGGCCGGGCTTGGGTGTGGGGTGGAGGAAGGAGCAGTATTGTGGGGCTGTCTGGTCTGCAGCTGTGTGAGGACTGGTGTGGGTGGCATCGGTGACGTGGGTGGCATCGGTGGCATCGGTGGCATCACTGGTGTGGGTGGCATCGGTGGCATCAGTGGCGTGGGTGGCATCGGTGGCATCAGTGGAACCCGTGGCAATGGTGGCGTCCGATGAGTCTGGTCCTGGACTGGGAAGGGCTGCTGCCTGTGTGGCTGGACCTCCTGGTAGTCGTAGCCCTGGTAGGTGAGGGCCTGTGGAAAGCCTTGGAATGGGAGGGACATCACCTGGGATGGAGGAGCAGACCTGGACTGGGTGGGAGCAGGTTCATCTGGATCTGGAGGGTTGTGAAGCAGATCGGTGATCCGGTCCTTCAGCACCTGGTACTGGGGTTCCGCCATGTCCGTGAGGGTCTGGTTGACATAGGTGAGGAAGGGATTGTGATTGGAGGATGAGGAGTCGGTGTGGACCAGCTGAGAGAGGATATCTATGCTGCTACGGATGGTGTCTCTTATCTCCAGCAGGATAGCGTGGCTCTGCCCCTCCTGTCTGGCTCTCTGCCTTTCTGTGGAGGTGGAGCTGGCGGTGGATGTGGGTAGGACTCTGGTGGAAGTGCCATCTCCTTTCTCCCACTGCACCAGGGAGTCCTCCAAGCGCTCCGCCACAGTTACAATAGCTGTCCGCGGGTTCTCCGTCGTGGCATGCTCCACAGACACCTGCCTGGAGACAGGAGCTGACTCTCTGCCGGAAGAGGACTGGCTCTCAGCAGGCTGCCTGAGAGAGAGGGTTGTGAGAGGGGCTGCTCCTCGGTGGCAGATCTCACCCTCCAGGAAGCTGCACTTGGACATGACGTAAGTCTCTCTGTCCGTCAGCTTGACTGCGATATGGCCAGATTTCTTGAGGTGCACCTTCCCGTACCAGGTGTGCATGTGCTTCCACCACCTGAGGAGCACCTCCAAAGTGTAGCCCAGGCTCTCTGCCTTCTCTCTCCAAGCAGCCTGCTTCCTTTTGGTGTCCCTGTAGAGCCTGTGTCCCTTCCGCCATAGATAGTCATTCTCTCTCAGCCACTCCAGCACCTCATCCTCATGTTCCTCTTCGATGTTGTATTGCCTCCTCTCCCGTTCTCGCATCTGCTTCTTCCTCCCTTTGGCAGGACCACATGGACCCTCATCAAAGGGGCTTCCAGGTTGTAGGGCTGCTCCTCCACACCACCAGCAGCAGCAGCACCAGCAGGATCATCATCATCATCATCAGCAGCAGCAGCAGCAGCAAGATCATCATCATCAGCAGCAGCAGCAGTACCAGCAGGACCAGGATCAGCAGCAGCAGAGAAAGCACCAGGAGCACCAGCAGGACCAGGAGCATCAGCAGGACCAGGAGCACGAGAAGGACCAGGAGCATGAGCAGGACCAGCAGGATGAGCAGGACCAGGAGTACGAGCAGGACCAGCAGGACGAGCAAGACCAGCAGGACGAGGAGAAGCTGCAGCAGAGTAAGCACTAGCAGAAGCACCACCGCCAGAAGCAGCATCATCAGCTCCTCCAGAAGCAGCATCAGCAGAAGCACCACCGCCAGAAGCAGCATCAGCAGAGTAAGCACGAGCAGAAGCACCACCACCAGAAGCATCATCATCAGAGGAAGCACGAGCAAAAGCACCACCGCCATAAGCAGCATCATCAGCTCCTCCAGAAGCAGAATCAGCAGAAGCCCCAGCCCCAGAAGAGCGAGCCCGTGCTACAGAAGCCCCAGCAGAAGCAGAGTGAGGGCCAGGGGGTGGGAGGGTGGCCCTGTCCCTCTTGCCAGGGCTGGCAGCAGATGGCTGAGACTTCCTCTTCTTCCCCATGGTTGTGCGGTTGCTGGCTGGCAGCAAGGCTGGTAGGCAGGCAGGCAAGCTGGCAGGCAGGCTGGCAGGAAGGCTGGCAGGCAGGCAGGTACGCAGCAAGGCTGGCAGGGAGGCTGGAAAGCAGGCTGGCAGGCAGGCTGGCAGCAAGGCTGGCAGGCCGGCAGGCTACAAGGCTGGCAGGCAGGCATGCAGGCAGGGCAGGCTGGCAAGGCAGTTGATGTGTCTGGAAGCAGGTCTTTCCTCTGAATGGTGAGCTGCCTCCCTTTATATCTGCGGGGCTGACGCAATGCATCCTCTCCACATGCGAAGTGAATGCTAGGCATCCGCTAGGCTTCCGGTCTGCATCCGCTTCATCCGCTCGGCATACGCTATGCATCCGCTTAATCTACTCGGTGTCTGCTCTGCATCCGCTCTTTCCGTTCCGTGTCTGCTTTGCTGTGGTCCCCCGGAAGCATTGTGGATGTGCCATCCACCCTTATCCGTTTCCATCCGCTAGGCTTCCATGGAGCATCCACTTTCCATCCACCCTGCGTCCTCCCCCCGTCCGTTTCTTTCCGTGTTATCCGCTCTGGTTATGCAAATTTTTGCCCCTTTTGAGAGCGGATAACAACGGATGGAACATTTTTCTCGTCCTCTGTGTCCTTTTTACAAATGTTTTGCATCTGTCGACCAGTGTGACAGGGCCTTTAACTATGGGCACCCAGTTAAACTGTCTCCTTCCTCAAAAATACAGGAAAAGGGGTACAGTTATCCCAATGATTTCTGGCTTTCACCAGAAAACTCAGAGTGGAAGGTACCCTTCAACAAAGTAATTAGCCATACCTGCTATTTATCAATTTATCAGTTTCTATTTATTAATGTTTGATTTTTATTTCACATACCTAATCCTCCTGTCTCTATTTTTCCACCTGTGAGGTGGTTTAGGCTTGTCCAAAGTCACCCAGGTGGCTTTCATACCTAAGGAAGCCTTAGAACTCAGTCTCCTGGTGATTGGCTCAAGTCACCCAGATGTCTTTCATGTCTAAAGTAGGACTAGAACTCACAGTCTCCTGGTGATTGGCTGAAAGCTATCAGCTATCAGTCAGTGAAACTAGCTATCATGTCCAAAGTGGAATAGATCTTCTGGCTTATAGATCAGGACCAGAACCAGTACACCAAGATAGTTAAACTGGTTACCATAGATGGAACTGATATTTTATCTCCCCCTCCTTCAAAAAACAAATTCCCAATGCTCCTTTATGAATTCTACAGCTATTGAGGGAACAAAATTACATTAAGCCCATGTCACACTGCACCAACGGATGGAAAGAGGATGTAAAATGGAGGAAAATGCTTGCCATCCATTGGTTAATGCGATGCATCTGTTCTGTACTCACTGCGTGCGTGATTCATACATTCTATCCATCCAGCATCCATCCACTGAGATTTCATCTGCTCAAAAAATTTTGAGCTGAGGAACAAGACCCTCGTGCATTCCAGCACTTCATGAGGATGCCACCAGCCACGTTTGATGAAGTTGTGGAGCGGCTGACACCCAGCTTGACCAAGGCAAACACCAACTTCCGTCCCAGCCTGGACCCTGGATTGAAGGTGGCACTGACTCTGTGCCACCTGGCCTCCAGGACCACGTACAGGAAAATGCAGTACGCCTGGAGAGTGCCACACAACACCATCAGCATTGTGGTCAGAGAAGTGGTGCAGGCCATCATCGAAGAAAACCTGCAGGAGCTCCTCCAGTGCTCCTCCACTGAACAAGGCTGGAAGAAAGTTGCAGAGCAGTGGTATCAGAAGTGGAACTTCTCCTACACCGTTGGAGCTATAGATGGGAAGCACGTGGCCTGCAAAGCTCCAGCCAACTCAGGGTTCAAATATTTCAACTCCAAGGGCTTCTTCAGCATCATCCTCTTTGCCATGGTTGATGCTGACTACAAGTTCATGTACATCAATGCTTCAGGAAACGGGTCAGCTTCAGACAGCCAGGTATACAATGCCAGTGACCTCAAGGAGGGGCTGGAATGCAACCTCATCATGGGTTTCCCAGATCCAGACCCCCTACCCAACGACACACAAGATGTGCCCTACTTCATTGTGGGTGATGACGCCTTCTCCCTCAGAACCAACCTCATGAAGCCCTACACTTCAAGATACCTCACCCGTGAAGAGAGGATCTTCAACTACAGGCTGTACAGGGCAAGACGGGTGGTGGAGAACGCCTTTGGCATCCTGGCCAACAGGTTCCAGGTACTTCTCACCACCATGCAGCATCGCCCACAGACTGTGAGGAGCATCGTAGAAGCTTGCTGCATCCTGCACAATCTCATTCTCACAATCTCACAATCTCACAATCTCAGGCAAGGGCGAAACCTGATGGATACTGTGGTTGTGCAAGGCCCAAACAGAGCTTCACGTGAAGGGAAGAAGCAGCGCAACCTCCTGAAACACTGGTGCAACTCCCCAGCTGGAGCAGTGGAGTGGCAAGACAGGATGGTAGATGCTTAATGGATGCTTCCTTGAGCCTGTCTTATCACACTGATGAGATTGTGCCATGTATGTTGAGTAGCCTTACAATGAATAGGGCATTAATAAAGATTTGTGTTTATGTTGAAATGTGTTGATGAATGGTTAAATTGTTATTGATAATTTATTGTTATTGTGGCACCTGGAAGGGTGGACCATACAGTCCCACTATACTTGCACTGGAGGGTTATCTATCCCACTGCTATCCTTACCCATCCCACAGCTATTACCCATCCCAGAGGTATCCCTGCCCATTCCACTGCTATCCTTATCCATCGCACAGCTATTACCCATCCCACAGGTATCCCTGCCCATCCCACAGCTATCTTAACCCATCCCACAGGTATCCCTGCCCATCCCACTGCTATCCTTTCCCATCCCACAAGCATGCAAAGGCTTAAACCATTTCTAAAAGTTTCCACCAAGACTTTATTTACTAAAAGAGCTGAACCAAGTGTGTCAAACAAAGATAACTTTTATTAATAACAAACTGTAAAAGCAAAATGACCCAAATAAAGTGTCCCAAGCAAAGATAAAGTCAACAGGTAGCAACCCAGTCTCTGGCACTCTTCTCAGTCACTCTGAGGTGTTCCCATGGTCTCAGGGGTGAAGGGTCCAGGTGCTGTGGAGGTGGCAGTGGCTGGAGTGCTGGTCTGAGGCGCCTTTGGTGTGCCTGTCGTGAGAGGACAACAGGGGATGGTGTGTGGAGGAAGCTCTCAGAAAGCTGGCTCAGTCCCGTGATGTTGAGAGCCCATTCCTCCATGACATAGGGTGTCAGTCCCAAGACCGATGACAGATGTTCTGAGGCTGTGGGGTGGAGGAAGGAGGAGTGTAGTGGGGCTGTCTGGTCTGCAGGTGAGCGAGGTGAGGTGTCCGTGGCATCTGTGTCATCGGCGGCATCTGTGGCGTCGGTGGCATCGGTGGCGTCAGTAGCATCGGTGGCATCGGTGGCACCTGTGGTGTGTGATGTACCTGTGCCTGGACTTGGAAGGGCTGCCTGTGCTGTTGGAACTCCTGGTAGCCATAGCCTTGGTAGGTGAGGGGCTGTGGAAAGCCTTGGAAGGGCTGTGACATCACCTGGAGTGGAGGAGCAGACCTGGACTGGGTCAGAGAGGGTTCAGCTGGGGCTGGAGGGTGGTGCAGAAGACCTGTGATCCTCTCCTTGATCACCTGGTACTGGGATTCAGGAATTTCCATGTGGGTCTGGTTGACATAGGTGAGGAAGGGGTTTCTGTAAGAGGATGGTATGTTGGACTGTACCAGATGACAGAGGAGATCTATGCTGCTCTTGATGGTGTCCCTGATCTCCAGCAGGACAGTGTGGCTCTCTCCCTCCGGTCTGGCTCTCTGCCTGCTTTCTGTGGAGGTAGAGCTGGGGGTGGGGGGGGTTGATCTCTGGTGGCAACGGCTTCTTCTTGCTCCAACTGTGTCAGGGGGTCCTCCATGTGCTCCGCCATGGGGAGTGCAGCTGTCGGAGGGGTCTCCGTCGTGGGGTGCTCCAAAGATACCTGCCTGGACACAAGAGCTGACTCTTGGCCAGAAGAGGACTGGCTCTCTGTGGGCTGCCTGAGAGTGAGGGTAGACAGAGGGGCTGCTCCTCGGTGGTGGAACTCACCCTCCAAGAAGCTTCACTTGGCCATCATGTAGGTCTCCCGGTCGGTGAGCTTGACTGCGGCCTGGCCAGACTTCTTCAGGTGCAGCTTACCGTACCAGGAGTGCATGTGCTTCCATCACCCCAGGAGGAAATCTGAAGTGTATCCCAGGCTCTCCGCCTTCTCTCTCCAAGCCGCCTGCTTCCACTTGGTGTCTCGATAGAGCCTGTGTCCCTTCCTCCAGAGGTACTTGTTCTCCCTCAGCCATTCGAGCTCCTCCTCCTCATGTTCCTCTGCAATGGAGTACTGTCTCCTCTCACCCTTTTTTCGAGAATGCCTCTTCCTCCCTCTGGCAGGGCCTTCTGGGCCCTCATCAGTAGGGCTTTGAGGTTCTAGGGGCTGGTCCACCACACCAGCAGCAGAGCAGCAGCAGCAGCAGCAGCACTAGCAGCACCAGCAGGACCAGGAGCAGCACCAGCAGAGTCAGCACCAGCACCAGCAGAATCAGAACCAGCAGCAGAAGTCCCAGCAGAAGCAGAGTCATCCGCTAGGCATCTGCTAGGCGTCCGTGATGCATCTGCTTCATCCGCTCTGCATCCGTTTCTTCCGCTGCACGTCCGCTTTGCTGTTCTCCCATGGAAGCCCTGCAGATGTGTCATCTGCTTCCATCCGCTTCCATCCGCTAGGCTTCCATTGAGCATCCGCTTAACATCCTCGCTATGTCCTCCCCACATCCGTTCCTTTCCGTTGTTGTCTGCTCTCTTTATGCAAATTTGGGGCACTTTTTTTTTTTTTTGAAAATTTTTTTATTAATTTTTTAACAAACAAACATATACCAACAAAACACAAAACATAGAAAAACATAAAATATCTTTTTGGACGGCAGTTTGATCCCGAGTTACATCTTTTTGTACAGACATAAATTCAAGTTCATGTTTACTTTTATATAGCAATTCCATTTCTTATTTACTATTTTACATTTTCTATATAGCTTCTCCTCTCTTTTCACTCTCTTAATTCTATTATATTTATTTCATCTCAATTTAAATCATTATACTTATATCTTTTGTCTGTCCTGTTTCAGCTGTCTATTATTTTTTCTCATTAACACAAAATTTCTTCTGTAATGACTGATTGGAGTATAATGCCTTGTCATACTTATCCTTCCCCTAATTTTAAAGCTTAACATAACACATAATTTTCATTCGGATTCTGCGTAGTACATTCTAAAAATAAACTCAATATTTTAAAACAGAAAGAAAAAAGTTTTTTTTTTTGATATATAATATAATTAAAACAACAATCCATAGCAATTGAAATTATATCATTAAAATTAATATTCATTTAAGTCTTAAACATTTTACACAATCCTTTCTAAATAA